>SJXQ01008748.1:0-25000 GCA_006408695.1 Aepyceros melampus
CATGTATGGATGTGAGAGTTGGACTGTGAAGAAGGCTGAGTGCAGAAGAATTGATGCTTTTGAACTGTGGTGTTGGAGAAGACTCTTGAGAGTCCCTTGGACTGCAAGGAGATCCAACCAGTCCATTCTGAAGGAGATCAACCCTGGGATTTCTTTGGAAGGAATGATGCTAAAGCTGAAGCTCCAGTACTTTGGCCACCTCATGGGAAGAGTTGACTCATTTGAAAAGACCCTGATGCTGGGAGGGATTGGTGGCAGGAGGAGAAGGGGACGACCGAGGATGAGATGGCTGGATGGCATCACGGACTCAATGGTCGTGAGTCTGAGTGAACTCCGGGAGTTGGTGATGGACAGGGAGGCCTGGTGTGCTGCGATTCATGGGGTCGCAAAGAGTCGGATACGACTGAGCGACTGAACTGAACTGATACTATCCATACTATTTTGTTATTTTTTCTTCAAATGGTCGATTAGGTTTTAAAGAATTTACAGATGAAGGCAGCAGATTTATTTAATGATATCATTTAAAAGGTTCTTCATTTCTTTGTGTAGATTTAGATTTTCATTTGTTATCATTTTCCTTCCCTCAAAGAATTTATGTTAATATTTCTTATAAAGTTCTGCTGGTGATGAATTTTGTTAGGTTGGTTAGTCTGATAATGAGTTTGTTTCTCTATTTTTAAAGAATATTTTCACTGGACATAGAATTCTAGGGGGATAGCTTTTTCTTTCTTTCAGTACTTTAAAGATGCTATTCTACTGTATATGGCTCACAACTGTGGTTTTTTTTATTTTGAAGGGTTTTTTTGAGAAGTCAGCCACAATTTATATGATCATTTTTCTGTATATAACTTGTTTTATTTATTTCTAAAATTTTATTTTCATCATTTTACAGCAGATTTCTCATAATGTGCATTCATGTATATTTCTTTTTGTTTATACCATCTGAGATTTGTTGGGCTTCTTGAATCTATGAGTTTATATCTTTCATCTAATTTTTAAAGATTTGGGCTTATATTTCTTAAAATATTTTTCCTCCCGTCTATCACTATCTTCTCCTTCAGGAACTAAGAAATAAAATTTAGACTTGGCATTATCCTACAGGTCATTAAAACTCTGTTCAGTTACTTTATTTAGCTTCTTTCTCTGTATGCTTCAGTTTTGTTAGTTTCTTCAAATTCCCCAATATTTTCTTCCATAGAGTCTCATCTATTTCATGTTGAATGCTGCATTTTTCAGTTTTAAATATCAGTTTAGTTCTTTCTTATTATTTCCATTTCTGTATTGTCCCTCATAATGTTTTTTTTTCTTTTAACGTCCATGATTTATAATCATGTATTTTTTTAAAAGCCTTGTCTCCTGATTCTATCACCTCTACCTTTTGTAGCCTATTTCAATTATTGACTGATCTTTCTTACTTCACATTTTCTTGTTTCTTCATGTGTCATGGGCATTGTGGATGATACACAGTTTTGTTGTTTTCCTTTAAATAATGTTGCATTTTGTCTGGAAGGCAGTTAACTTCCTTATGGATTAGCTTGATCCTTTCAACCTTATTTTTAATATTTCTTAGGGAAAGTTCAGTATATTCTCAAGTCTGAATTGTAGCAGCTCTTCCCCTATGCAGGGTCTTTCTTTTGTATCAACTGAGTCCCCAGAATTTTCAGTGGTCTCTCCAATTACACTGAAAAACTTTCTCTCAGTTCTGTTCAAGTTCCAGAATCTCAGTTTAACTCATAGTTACACAGTATTTATTCTCTGCCTATTCTTAAGGATGCTTATCCTACATACATGCCACTTGGTATTCACCCAAAGATTCTAGGAGATCCTCGTACAGATTTCTGAAGCTCCTTGTATTACTTCCATCTCTGCACAACTCTGCCCTGTAAGTTCTGCTCATGCTATCAACCCTAATTCCAATCTGCTTGGTGAAACTGACATTCTCTTCTTCGGTTTTCCCTCCCTCTACCATGATCTGAAAAGAGCTTCAAAGCAAAAATCCTGGGCAGTGAGAGGGATCAATCATCTCATGCATTTGAAGGACAAAGTATAATGTAATAAGACTCCAACCAAGTTGAGCCACACACGTTAGACATATTACTTAAACCTTTGATACGTAAAAGGGTTTATACAAAATATTTTTGCAAGCTGGATGTCATTGATCTCCACCCTTTTAACCTCACCTTTCATATAAGATTCACAGGAAGCAGGTGTGATGCTAATTAGAGGCAGCAACAGGAGACCAAGACCCTGGCATCAACCTAAGTGTGCATACTGCAAGGCTCACTTGACTTTATTCACATAAGGGAAGACTGTCTCTCCAGGATCTGGCCAAGCCTTATATCATGGATACTACTAGTTTTCTTAATGAGAACTGACTTTTTGCATCTAACATGTTAATTTAACACCCCTAATTTTACCAATGAAAATACTTTTCTTATGTTATTTTTTTTATTTATCAAAGACTCTTCCACTAAGGATTGTCAATGCTTCTAGAATGAGGCCCTTATGATTTAAAGGAAGCTGAGTGCCCCTGGTTATAAATTCTTCATTTTGGTGACAATCTTCCTTAGCATGTAGCTTAAGGCAACACATATAGTGTATCGCACTGTTTGTGCTAAATTCTTAAAACATCCCATTACCCTGTCCATAGCAAAGAGCAGACATTAGAAAAAAAACAAATCTGTACCCTCTAGGATCAGATGCTTTTGAACCGAAGGGGAATAACAGATGCTTTTGGACAGAATATGAGAAACCTCTCACAAGGATAATCTGACTTCCAAGGCTGTTTGTCCCTTCATAATCTGCATTTTCATGTTAGAGACCAGCTTTCCTGCAGTCCTTCTCTATCTGTCCTAACCTGACGGGCATGGAGGCCTCAGGGCTACATTCCAGGGACTACCTTCAGGTTCTGGGGGTCAGAGCATGATATAAGGCCAGCCCAAATGCAAAAGGCAGGGAAGCTGATTTGATAGGAAGGGCTTCAGAGACTTTTTGGACCTGTTTCAGCTACCACACAATATGCACTCTGAAGACAAGGAGCAGGGTTCTATGAAAGTGTCAAAGAGATCAGCAGAATCTACATGGCTGAACACTCAGCAGCACCACCAGAACCAATGTCTAAAGTGAGATCTCAAGAATGGAGAGACATTAACTAGAAGGAGGATAGCGTTTAAACAGTGGGATCATCATGTGTAAAGACCTGTGGCAGGTAATATATCCCATCAATGTGAAGAACGCAAGAAAGCCTTCATTTACAAAGGGATGAGTCTGGAAATGTCATGGATTGTGAAAGGATGGTTCTTGGTCAATAAGTGTGGTAAAGAGAGCATTGAACTCAAACTTCAGACAACCAGGAGTCCCTTCCAACTTGCGAACTCAGTGGCTGTATCTTCTAATGCGAAAATGGTAGAATAAAGGGGCCATAGAATCATCCAGTGCTGTTTCCGAAATGTTTTCAGAACACTGTCAGTGAGGTGGTCCTGGGTCTAAAATGTTTGGGAAGTGCCCAGTTAAATGAGTTGATTGCTGAACTCCTTGGAGACTTTAATAAGCTCATATGTATTAGGACCAATGTGCGCTGATAACTATTTAACAACTAGCTCTCTGAGAAAAAATATAGCTCTGATTTTGAACATTTGCCAATTTCTGGAGTATAAATACTCCTGCTCTGACTGGTGTGAAGTTATTAACATTATGTCACTAAATGCATAGTTGGTTCACAGAATTCCTGAATATTTAACCATCAGCTGCCAAGCCAGCTTCAGTACACCTCTGTTTGGACTTTCAGAAGCAAAGAAAATGAAGCTTTGCCCAAAATTTCATGGCTACAACACCCTCTTCATTGGTCATCTAAAAGGATGAATACTTAGTGGACACACGTTAGGAAATTCTGGTTTAGTTATTTTATAAGTAGGGAGACCAAGAAGCTAAGTGTCTTGCCCATAAACACAGATCTAAATGCAAATTAAGCTCTCTGAACCTCAGTTCTATAGCAAAAACTTTAATGTTCTTCCTCCTTTCAAAAATGTTCTAGATTCAAAGCTGCCATTTTCTCACCATGTACCATGGTGAATACTCTGTTAAACAAATATAAGCATCATACATCTGATGCTTCCCTGTGAGATGTCTAATTTTATTACCCCCATTTAAAGATGAAAAAACTAGGGTGCAGAGATGTTAGGTAATTCCACCAAATGCAGCAGAGACATGGTTTGCTACCTTGCTCCCATGTAGAGAATTTGGTGCCATACTGCTCTATACCATGGTCAGCTACAAGAAAACAAGGCTTAAGAAACAAACAAACAAAAGAAACAAGAAAGAAGAAATGTGAGAAAAAAAAAAAAAAAAGGAAACAAGACTGGTGGTCTTTCTTTTCGACAATAGTGTCAGCCCTTCCCTGCTCTGATCCTTGAGCCAAAACATTCCCATGGGCCAGGTTTAGGTAACATTCAAACCATCAGCCCAGTCACCTCACCAGCATTTACTGATGGGTGATGTTATGGATTCAATGTTTGTGTTCCCACAAAATCAATACCTTGATACCGTAACCTCCAATGTGACGGTATTGGAGGGTGAGATTTGGGAAAATAATTAGGAATAGATGATGTCATGGGGGTGGGACTGTCATGATGGGTTTAGTGCCTTTCTAAGAAAAGACACCAGAAAGCTCACTTGCTCTGTGTGTGCATAAAGAGGAGGTCACACGAGCACATGGCAAGACGGTGGCTGTGTACCAGTCACAAGAAGAAGCCTCAGAACTCAACATCTCTTGCCACAGCCTTGATCTGGGACTTCACAGCCTCAAGAAATGTGAGAAACAAATTTCCATTACTTAAGCCACACAATCTATAGTGTTCTGTTAGAGCAGCCTGAGCAGACAGATGCGGGTGAGATGTTGAGTCTGGGGCTGGAGCAGGAAGGAGGGAGAAATTTAGTTCAATGGCCACAGAATTCATGACCCCACTTCCCAGGACTCCGCTTAGCAGGTTAGTAATAATAGCTTTCCTCTTAAAATCTTTCACACCCATGATGCCATTTGTTCCTTAAAGGGCTCTGTGGAATGTTTCCTGCCTCAGAAAGGTCTGACTTTGTCCAAGCAGTGAATCATCTTCTGTCCCTGTGTCTTCTCAATCAAGTAGCTTTATATTAACTGTAGGAGATTAGGGATAGTTCTCCCTGAAATCAAAGGGGAATGACCTTTGAGATGCCTTCAAGATTTTAGGAAATGTGGTGTGCATACCTTTAGATGCAAGTTTGAGCAGAAGGAATAACATTCAGTAGTATGGCACAGTTGCAGGAGCTGAGAATTAAAGCCAACCTTTAATTAATACAGTGTAGCACTTCTATGGGATTGCACAGAGTCGGACACGACTGAAGTGACTTAGCAGCAGCAGCAGCAGCGCTTCCTAGATGTTGGGCACATTTGAAGGGTTTTATGTGTATTAATTCACTTAATCGTCACAATAATAATCCTAAGGCATAGCACTTATTATTGTTATGCCGTTTTACACCTTAGGGAGATAAAAGTATAGAGGAAGAAACCACAGCTCTGACTTCAGGTGTCTCTAGGTAGTTGGTGTGTGTATAAAAGGCACAGGAGAGGAGTGAGGGATTTCAGATCACAATGTGCCGTGTTCTCTTTCTCAGTTCCTTTAGAATCAGAACCACATTTTCCCTTTGCTGTCCATTTGCACCAGCAGCCTGATTTCAGCCTGAAGCCCCCTTCATTCATCACTCCTTCAACTGACGGCACTGAAACATTTTGTTCAAATGCAAATCTTACCCTGGAGAGGGAAGCACATTAAACCAATATTTTCCATTTCAGCTTTTTTGTGTGTGAATTCATTTTCTTGATTGGTTTTTGAGTCATTGAAAAAGTCCACCCAGGGTGCAAAACTAAGGGTTTTCTGTGGTGGTGGTGGTGATTTTGGAGGAATGGGAAGTGCCAGGCATGATGCTCTGTCCTAAGGAAGTGTGATCGTAACTAGTTCCATTCATTGAGCACAAACCCCATGCCAGGCACTGTGCTGTGATTGCTGAAGTTCACAAAGTTATACTCTTCAAGGTAAATATCATTGTCTCCCACTTTACAGGTGGGAAAACTGAGGTTCAGGCGAGGTTAAGTGCTAAGAAGGGAAAGCCCAGCATAGCATGACTGCTCTGAGCACTCTGGCAAGCTAGAAAACACCAGAGAAACACTGCACATTTAGTGTGTGTGTGAGTATGAGGGAGGAGAGATGAAAGTGAGTTACTGTGAGGGGAGGATGTGCAAAGAAACATAATCAGGGCCGGGCAGGAAGGGCAGGTGCTCTGGCCACCCTTTCCTTCCAACTCTGAGGCCACACTCTGTCCCTCGGGGGCCTGGCATAGCCAGCAGGTATCCACTCCTCTTCTAATTAGCTATGCAGCTGCCCTAGAGAACATCCCTGCCCCCACCCACACACACACCTCAACAGAGTCCCCTGGCTTTCTGGGGTTGATGCCTCACAGAAGGCCAGGGCCAGTCTCTGACCCTGGTTTCCTTAGCTCTGCTGGTCGAGGTCTATGTGTCTTTCAAAATTGTGTCGCCTTTCTTCTGTAGTTACCTGAGCCTGCAGGCAGATGGAAGGTTGGCACCAGGCCAGGTGGGGAGGGGCAACCTCTCTAAACCCTAGCAGGTGTGATCTTGGCTCTTTGCCATCTCAGGGGAGCCATCTCTCCAACCTCCCCCACCAAGGGGTGGCCCTTGGACAAGATGAGCTCTGCCTTGATCACCTTCCTTCTCAAAGCAAAGGAATGGTTGAAGTTCTGCCTCTGACAGCTCAGTGATGCAGAGGAAATTGCTCAGAGTCCTCAGTTTCCACATGTGTGAAATGGGGTGATAAGGGTAATTGTCTGGGCAGGTGACTGTGAAGATTAAGTGAGTTAATCCACAGACATTGCTGAGCCCAGGGCCTGGCATGTAGAAAATGCCCATCGATGTTCTCTGCTCTTGGTGGGGGTGTTATTATCCATAAAGGAGGAGTAATACCAGTCACAGTAATCTTGGGCTGCACTCTGCATTTTAACCATTTTGCTCTTCTGCACGCGCGCGCGCACACACACACACACACACACATCATGTCTGTGGGTGTAGATACACAGGCAGAGTCAGCAGGTCGGAGCTCTGTTCAGCTTGGGTTGTGCCCGCTCCCTGGGGCAGCCCTGGGCAAGTCCCTTGTCCTCCTCACCAGGTTCTGGGGTGGACTTGAAGTTTAAGTGCAAATTGCTGATGTAAACTGTCAGGGGTCAAGACCTGGAGGCCAAATTGAGGTGGCAGATGAGTTCTTGGGGCAGTGTTTTGTCAAAAGTTTTCACTTTCATCTCAGGTTCAAAGGATTTGTTAACAAAATAAACCACTAGTTATATACAAATAAATAATACAAATATTTATTGGGGAATTATCTAGCTTGCTTTCAATATACTAACATTAAAAGAAAAGAGAAATAGGAAGAGCAGAGAATACAATACCAAATTTGGTTTTGACCAACATCCAGACTTAAACAGAGATGGGAAGTCCCGCGTCACAACACATCTGGAGTCCCAACTGGGAAAGGGTTCCAGGAAGCACGTCCTCACCATGGGTGAGACATTAAAGATTATAGTTTGGGGATTCCCTCTTGTAATCCCTAGTGAGGCAAACTGATATGATCATCAGTCTGTGACCAGATTTCAAGCCTGATTTCATGTTAATGCTGTGTGTTTCGTCTTGTAAAACTTGGAATAATGCTAAGCCTGCTTCTTGGTTGGCCAGGCCCCCTCCAGGGGTTCAACAGTCTCAAGATTCCTCCCCCATTTAATCTCATTTCAGTTCAGTCACTCAATCATGTCCGACTCTTTGTGACCCCATGGACTGCAACACACAAGGCTTCTTGGGCCATCACCAACACACGGAGCTTACTCAAACTCATGTCCATTGAGTCATGCCATCCAGCCATTTCATCCTGTCGTCCCCTTTTCCTGCCTTTAATCTTTCCCAGCATCAGGGTCTTTTCAAATAAGTCATTTCTTTGCATCAGGTGGCCAAAGTGTTGGAGTTTCAACATCAGTCCTTCCAATGAATATTCAGGACTGATTTCCTTTAGGATTGATGGGTTTGATCCCCTTGCAGTCCAAGGGATTCTCAAGAGTCTTCTCCAACACCACAATTCAAAAGCATCAATTCTTCGGCCTCAGCTTTCTTTATAGTCCAACTCGCACATCCATACATGAATACTGGAAAAACCATAGCCTTGACTAGGTGGACCTTTGTTGGCAAAGTAATGTCTCTGCTTTTTAATATGCTATCTAGGTTGGTCATAGCTTTTCTTTCAGGGAACAAGCATCTTTTAATTTCATGTCTGCAGTCACAATCTGCAGTGATATTGGAGCCACAAAAATAAAGTGTGCCACTGTTTCCATTGTTTCCCCATCTATTTGCCATGAAGTGATGGGACTGGATGCCATGATCTTAGTTCTCTGAATGTTGAGTTTTAAGCCAATTTTTTCACTTTCCTCTTTCACTTTCATCAAGAGGCTTTTTAGTTCTTCGCTTTCTGCCCTAAGTGTGGTGTCATCTGCAAATCTGAGGTTATTGATACTCCTCTTGGCAATCTTCATTCCAACCTGTGCTTCCTCCAGCCCAGCATTTCTCATGATGTACTCTGCATATAAGTTAAATAAGCAGGGTGACAATATACAACCTTGACATACTCTTTTCCCGATTTGGAACTTATCTGTTGTTCCATGTCCAGGTCTAACTGTTGCTTCTTGACCTGCATACAGTTTCTCAGGAGGCAGGTCAGGTGATCTGGTATTCCCATCTCTAAGAATTTTCCACAGTTTGTTGTGATTCACACAGTCAAAGGCTTTGGCATAGTCAGTAGAGCAGAAGTAGATGCTTTTCTGGAACTCTCTTGCTTTTTTTGATGATCCAACAGATGTTGGCAATTTGATCTCTGGCTCCTCTGCCTTTTCTAAAACCAGCTTGAATACCTGGAATTTCATGGTTCATGTACTGTTGAAGCCTTGCTTAGAGAATTTTGAGCATTACTTTGCGAGCATGTGAGATGAATGCACTTGTGTGGTAGTTTGAGCATTCTTTGGCATTGCCTTTCTTTGGAATTGGAATGAAAACTGACCTTTTCCAGTCCCGTGGCCACTGCTGAGTTTTCCAGATTTGCTGGCATATTGAATGTAGCACTTTCACAGCATATCTTTCAGGATGTGAAATAGCTCAACTCGAATTCCTTCACCTCCACTAGCTTTGTTTGTAGTGATGCTTTCTAAGGCCCACTTGACTTCACATTCTAGGATGTCTGGCTCTAGGTGAGTGATCACACCATCGTGATTATCTTGGTCATGAAGATCTTTTTTGTACACTTCTTCTGTGTATTCTTGCCACCTCTTCTTAATATCGTCTGCTTCTGTTAGGTCCATACCATTTCTGTCCTTTATTGTGCTCATCTTTGCATGAAGTGTTCCCTTGGTATCTCTAATTTCCTTGAAGATATCTCTACTCTTTCCCATTCTATTGTTTTCTTCTATTTCTTTGCATTGATCACTGAGGAAGGCTTTCTTACCTCTCCTTGGTCTTCTTTGGAATTCTGCATTCAGATGGATTTATCCTCCCTTTTCTCCTTTGCCTTTCACTTTTCTTCTTTTCTCAGCTATTTGTAAGGCCTCCTCAGACAGCCATTTTGCTTTTTGCATTTCTTTTTCTTGGGGATGGTTTTGATCACCGCCTCCTGTACCATGTTACATACCTCTGTCCATAGTTCTTCAGGCACTCTGTCTATCAGATCTACTCCCTTGAATCTATTTGTCACTTCCACTATAATCATAAGGGATTTGATTTAGGTCATACCTGAATGGTCTAGTTGTTTTCCCTACTTTCTGCAGTTTAAGCCTGAATTTGGCAATAAGGAGTTCATGATCTGAGCCACAGTCAGCTCCTAGTCTTGTTTTTGCTGACTGTATAGAGCTTCTCCATCTTTCGCTGCAAAGAATATAGTCAATCTGATTTCAGTATTGACCATCTGGTGATGTCCATGTATAGAGTTTTCTCTTGTGTTGTTGGGAGAATGTGTTTGCTATGACGAATGTGTTCTAAGCACCATCTTAGCTAAGGTGCTTCAAGTCTTGCATTCACAGCAGGCATTCACTCAAAGTCACTAGCAGTCAGGGCAGTATCCAGGTAGGTTAGAATCAAGGTCAGAGGCCTGCTCTGCTTTGTCCTGAATCCTAAACAAGACTATGTATTTAATTTCCCTAACAGGCAGTACTGAGCTTTGAAAAGTAGGCGGTGTCAGCTCAGGATCAGGGTAGCTGGCTTGTCCCAGCAGTTGGGGTGAGTGTGCCACTGATCTCTGGGAATCAGGGAGAGCTGTGGAAGGTGTGTCCTACCACCTGGCCTGGGCTGCCTTCGATTGTGCAAACCTGGGAGCCATGAATTCTGTTGTCTCTTCCAGCTCTACAATTCAGCAGCTGAAACCTCAGGTTTGTCTTGCAGGGCCAGATTTGTCTCCCTGCCTCAGGGGGTTAAGTGACTGCTTTTGAAAGGACAAAGCAAGAGATGCCGCGATAAGATAAGGAGCTCTGTTTTCAGAGACACTTCTCAGAAAGAACAGGCTTTCCACTGTGATCCAGAGGATAAGAATCTGAGCCTCTGCATCCTTCAGGCTATCCTTCCTCCCCTCGGCCGCGTGCCTGGAACACTGTGGGATGTGTCTGCCGCTGCTGCCATCTGCTGGAGTGCCGCGGCTCTGCAGCCTACCCATCTGTGAGTGGCATGGAGGGCATTTGCAAACTCCAAGCCTGAATTACAGCTCGTGTCCTGATGGATATAGTGTTTTTCACTGCTGCAATTGCTAGTATTTATTGAGCACCTACTAAGGACCAACACTATGCTTAGTACTTCAATGAACTGTCTCCCTAATTCCATTCAGGAGAGGAAGCCTATGTGAGCCGAGATTTTTATCTCTTTTCTTCATGACAGCATCTCCAGTGCCTAGGACAGTGCCAGGTACAGAGTAGGGACTTGGTAAATAGGCATTGCTTGAGAACAACTATAAAGATGGATTCTGTCATCACTCTGGTGTTACGGATGAGGAAGTTGTTCCCCAGAGACATTGTGGCTCTGGCATTGTGGGTAAATCTGTGCGGGAAGCTGGAAAGATTCTGGCCACAGGCAGTTTGTATATTACCTTGGGTGGTTTTGATGCTGACAAAGTCAGGTAACACGTAGGAATGAACACCTCAGCAGTCAGTGTTCTCTGGAGCTCAGAACACTCAAACCATTAGGGAAATAAACCAAATCAACAAAATATTGCAGTGGGGTCCTGAGAATTCAAGGAGTGTGCAGGGTTCTGACCAGGGTTAGAGGCCACTGATATATAATTGGTGCTTTAAAAGTTATTATTATTATTACTAAACTGATTTTTTGAGCAATTTTAGGTTTGCAGAACAATTGACTGGAAGTCACAGAGAGTTCCCTTTTGTACCCATACTCCCTCTTCCTTCTCTGTTATTAATATTGTGTGTTAGTGTGGCACATTTGTTACAATGGATGGGCTGATATTGATAAATTATGATTAACAAATCAGTAATTTATTGATAAACCTATCAAAACCTATCCAAAAAGTCCATAGATTCCATTACAGTTTTCTCTTGGTGTGATATGTTCTAACGGTTTGGAGAAATGTGGAATGACTTGTATCCAGCATTATAGAAGCACACAGAATAGTTTCACTGCCCTAAAAATCCTTGGTATTCCACCGGCTCTTCCCTCCCTCACCTCCCCCTGACTCCCTGAACCGCTGGCAATCTCTCATCTTTTTACTATCTTCATAGTTTTGCCTTTAGGCTTCTCTTGTGGCTTAGCTGGTGAAGAATCTGCCTGCAATGGGGGAGACCTGAGGTTCGATCCCTGGGTTGGAAAGATCCCCTGGATAAGGAAAAGGCTAGCCACTCCAGTATTCTGGCCTGGAGGTTTCCGTGGACTGTACAGTCCTTAGGGTCGCAAAGAGTCAGCCACGACTGAGCGACTTTCACTCTCACTTCACTAGTTTCGCTTTTACCAGAATGTCATGTAGCTGGCATCATAGACTGTGTAGTCTTTTCAGATTGGCTTCTTCGGTTAGCAGTAAGCATTTAGGGTTCCTCTGTGTCTTCTCAATGCTTGAGAGCTCATTCCCTTTTATCACTGACTAATGTTGTATTGAATGGATGTACCATAGTTTATCCACTTACTTATTGAAGGGCACTTTGGCAATTGTTGATAAGCTACTATAAACATTCATGTGCCTGTTTTTTATGGACATAAGTTTTCAACTTGCTGGGTAAATACCAAGGAATCCAATTGTTACATCACACAGTAAGTTTTGTAAAAACTGACCAAACTTTGCCTTCCAAAGTGTCTGTTCCTTTTTTGTACTTCTGAGCATCACTTTTAATAACACTTTGGCTGGCCTGGACCTGTTCTCTAGGTTGACAAGGCCAAGAGAGGACAGACCTATGATTCCTCTCTTCCTGACTGCATCTAGCTCCCTTGCTGAGCCAAACCCACTGGCCCTGCTGAAAGGATGAAAACAGAGGATCTTTTATTCCCATGCAAAAAGGGACCCATCTTAAACAAAGCATGAGGCTGAGGCAACTCTGGTCATTTGAAATTCCCAAGTCACCGCCTTGGGTAGGAGAAATGGGCCCACCACCATGAAAGGTTAACTTGTGTCTTGTGGTTCAAAATTCTTGGCTTGGGCTTGGGGACATGGGCTGGAAAAAACTGCTGCTGTTCTGGTGTGTGGAGCTGCCAGGTCCCACATCTGCAAATCCCTCTTGAAACTGACGCCACTGGCATCAGGACACCTAGCTCCTGTTCACATTTGGTCCTTGTAAAGTGTTGAAGGTACAGATAGCACCTTAATTTGCATCATCCCCAAACACATGTTCTGGAGATAGTGGTACTATGGATAAGCAAGCTAGGAGGGTTTTTTGTTTTTTTGTTTTCACTTTTTTTCCCTCTCTTTTTAAAAATCTTGTGAAAAAATTGGATAGGACTGTTTAAAATTACTTTCAAAACAAACTTTTTAAAGATAAGCTAACATCAAACTGCAGCTGAAGGAAAGATAGAAGGACCTTTTCAATTATGTCTTTGATATTATTTCCCAGAATCCAAAATGCCCAGTTTGGTTGCTTTAATGCATTTACATCTCCTCTTCCTGCCAAAAAAAAGCAAACAAAAATCTTCACCAAAACTTGGAGCAAGTCATTTCATGGCAGGTTTGTTTTTTAAGGCTCAAAAATCAAAGAATCTCGAACAGCTTCAATCTAGGAAGAGAAAAAAGCTTTAGTTATGCTGGTAGGAGGAGGGTTTATTTATGTGTCTCAATTTACAAGCCTAAGCATTGCAAATGTAAACTCTCGGAAGGAAAATTTTGTCCTAATTACTTAACTGAATCCAGAAACATCTGCTTTGATTTCCTGGAACAAGTCCAGTCTGCTCTTCATCTGACGTTTTGAAGCAGGCGGAGGTAAGTTCACAACTCATACCTCTTCTGGTCCCACTAAGTATTTCTCAGAGTGGGGACAGGGTGAGGTCTAGAATAAATAATGTTGTTCAGTTCTCCAAATGATTCTTATAGAGACAAAAGTTTGACAATCGCTGCTTAAGGCAAAACTTACTTTTCCTTTTTAGGTATTCCCCCCCTTCCTTTTCATCTTCACCTACAAAATAGTGTATCTGAATAACTGTTTCTTCTTGTGTTTGGTTGGCTGATTGAAAACATTTTAACTCTTTTTTTTAGAATTTCTTAAACTTTTACTTTTTGAATGAATACACAGTAAAACTGACCTTTTGCATATATGTACATTTTGACAAATTTTAACAATTATATGGATTCATGTTGCCACAACCACGTGTCAGCATGTACCCTCCCACCTGCAACTCTCGTCCGCTAACCCCAATCTCTGGCAACCACAGATCTATTGTTCTTGTTGTTTAGTTGCTAAATCATGTCCTACTCTTTGTGACCCCATGTAGCCCACCAGGTTCCTCTGTCCGTGGGATTTCCCAGGTCAGAATACTGTAGTGGGTTGCCATTTCCTTCTCCAGGGGATATTTGTGACCCAGGATCAAACCTGTGTCTCCTACATTGGCAGAAGGATTCTTTACCACTGAGCCACCAGGGAAGCCCACAGATCTATTATCTTTCCCAAAGTTTTGTCTTTCCTGGAGAATTTAATAAATGAATTCATACGGTGTTTCACATTTTGCGACTGGCTTCTTTCACTCAGCATAATATCTTTGAGATTCATACAAGTTGTCCCTGTATCCACATTCCATTTCTTTTTATTGCTGAGCATAAGTCCATGGTATGGATGGAACCCAGTTTGTTTGTTTACCCATTGAATATTTGGCCATTTCTGGTTTGGGGCAGTGATGAGTAGAACTGCTATAAACATTTATGTATACGTTTTGGGGTCAAGATAAATTTTCTTTATCTTAGATACATTACCCTAGATAATTTATCAAGGGTAATACCTGAGTTGGGCTTCTGAGTCAGCTAGTAGGTATATCTTAAGGTTATCAGAAACGACCACACTGTTTGCAGAGAGGCTGGACCATATTGTGTGCCCCTGCTGCCAGCAGTGTGAGAGAGTTCCAGTTGCTTTGTATCCTCACCAATACTTGGAATAGTCAGCATTTTAAAATTTCAGTCATTCCAATGGTAATGTTGTAGTATCTCCCCATGGTTTTAATATGCGTTTTCCTGATGGCTAATGACATTGAACATCTTTCAGTTCAGTTCAGTTCAGTTCAGTCGCTCAGTTGTGTCCGACTCTTTGCGACTCCATGAATTGTAGCACGCCAGGCCTCCCTGTCCATCACCAACTCTCAGAGTTCACCCAGACATACACCCGTGGAGTCAGTGACGCCATCCAGCCATCTGATCCTCGGTCGTCCCCTTCTCCTCCTGCCCCCAATCCCTCCCAGCATCAAAGTCTTTTCCAATGAGTCAATTCTTCGCATGAGGTGGCCAAAGTACTGGAGCTTCAGCTTCAGCATCATTCCTTCCAAAGAAGTCCCAGGGCTGATCTCCTTCAGAATGGACTGGTTGGATCTCCTTGCAGTCCAAAGGACTCTCAAGAGTCTTCTCCAACACCACAGTTCAAAAGCATCAATTCTTCAGCACTCAGCCTTCTTTACAGTCCAACTCTCACATCCATACATGACTACTGGAAAAACCATAGCCTTGAATAGACATCTTGGTATATGCTTATTTGCCATCCACAGATTTTCTTTGATGAAGTATTCAAGTTTTTGCTCATTTAAGTTTTGCTGTATTTTTAAAAATTGTGTTGTTCATTCTCTTGCTGTTGAGTTTTGAGGATTTTTTTTAATTGAAGTGTAGTTATGTAGTTACAATATTATGTTAGCTTCAGGTGTGTTAGTTTCAGCAAAATGATTCAAATATTCATGTATATTTGACTCTTTTTCATTATAGTTTATAATAGTGAGCATTCTTAATGTATTCTGAATACAAGACTTTTGTTGGATAGATGGTCTATAAATATTTTCTCCAAGATATAGCTTGTCTTTGCATTAGCAGTGTTTTTCTAAAAGTAAGTTATTGATTCTGTTGAAGTCCAACTTATCAGTTTTCTTCTGTTATGGATCATGAAGATTTTTCCTCATGTTTTCTTCTAAAAGTTTTATCATTTTATATTTTACAATTAAATCTATGATTTAATTAGAGTTAATTGTAGTATAAGGTATAAGATTTAGGTCAGAGTTCATTTTCTTTCATATGGAAGTATAAATGTTTTAACACCACTTATTGAGAAAATTCTCTTTTTCTTTATTGATTTACCTCTATTTTTATCAAAAATCCAGTTGGTAAAAGAGTTTTGTATGGGACTTAGTGTTTATTGGAAGGAAGAACTGGGGAATTTTCTGCAGTAATGGAAATAGTGTATGAGCTACATGCGGACATAGATTTGCCACACCGCTCATTTTGCACACTTCTGGTCTGGGCATTTTGCTGTATGTGAATTACACTTCACTTAAAACAACATCCGTTGGCCATGTCTGTGTAGATCTGTTTCTAAAGTCTATTCTGTTCCACTGATCTATATCTCTTCTGGCCAATACTGTGCTACCTTGACCTCAATTATTATAGCATAGAAGCCTTAAAATTGAAAAATGTAATTCTTTCATTTCTATCCTTTTTCAAAATAGTTTTGACTATTCTAATTTCTTTGCCTTTCCATGTACATTTAGAATCACCTTATATTTATCTCCAAAAAAATCCTGTTGGAAAATTGATTGGAATTGATAAATCTATGAATGAATTTGGGGAGAGCTGACATTTTACAGTGTTATATTCCAGTCTTATGAACTGGAATAAATGGTATGTCTTTCCATTTAGTTTGGTCTCCTTTGATTTCTTACTTCAACATTTTGTAGTTTTCAGATCCTGTACATGTTTTATTATATTTATATCTAAGTAATCTCATTTATTAAGCTATGTTAAATAGCACTTAAAATATTGTTTCCAAATCCCTATTGCTATTATATATAAATATAATTGATTTTTTGTGTCCTACAGCATTGTTAAATTCACTTATTAGCTCTAAGAGGGGTGTGTGTGTGCACGTATGTGTGTGTATGTGCACGCACGTGTGTGTTCCCTGTGATTTTCCACGTAGACAATCATTTCATTTGTAAAGAGGGGAAATTTTATTTTTTCTTTTTCAAACTGGATGCCTCCTTTTCCCCTTATTATACTGGCTAGAAATTCCAATATATCAAATAGGAATGAAGAGAAAGGAAGTCTGCCCTGTTCCCATTCATAGTGGCAAAGCATTCCATCTTTCTTCATTAAGGATGATGTTCTATAAATGTTTTTCAACCATGCCTCTTATCAGGTTGACAAAAAAAATCTCTTTTCACACAGTTTGCATGAATGTATATTGAATTTTGTGAGATGCTTTTCTGTATTAATTAATATGATCATGTATTTTTCCTTCTTTTGACAATATTACATCAATTGATTTTCAAATATTAAGGTAATCTCTTCTAATTATTGAACTAAGTAATGAACTAAATGTTGACATAACCCAAGATAAACCCCACTGGTTGTGACTTCTTATTTTTTTTTAAAGGTTGCTGGATTCAAGTTGCTAAAATTCTGTTAAAATTTTTTGCATCTGTGTTCACAAAGAATATTGTCATTTTCTTATGCTGGCTTCAGCATTTAAGATAAATGAATTGGGAGGTATTCCCTCCTCTCCTTTTTTCTAGAAAAGTTGTGTATAATCGCCATTAATCATGAAGCATTGGTAGAATTTTTCAGTGAAACCATCTGGAACTGTAGATTTTGAGATGGGTTTTTGAGATATGAGTTCACTTTTTATACCAGTTATAGCAATGGCACCCCACTCCAGTACTCTTGCCTGGAAAAGCCCATGGATGGAGGAGCCTGGTAGGCTGAAGGCCATGGGGCCGCTAAGAGTTGGACACGACTGAGCAACTTCACTTTCACTTCTCACTTTCATGCATTGGAGAAGGCAATGGCAACCCACTCCAGTGTTCTTGCCTGGAGAATCCCAGGGACAGCGGAGCCTGGTGGGCTGCTGTCTATGGGGTCGCACAGAGTCGAACACGACTGAAGCGACTTAGTAGCAGCAGCAGCATAGCACCATTCATGTTTTCTACTTCCTGTGGAGTAATTGTTGATAGTCTGTGGGCTCCATAATGACATCCCCTGTTTCCTTCCTAATATTATAGTTTGTAACTTCCCTCTTTTGTTAGTCTTTTAGATGTTTATAAATTTTATTGATCTTTTCAAGTAACTAGATTTTTTATTTTATTGATTTTCTCAATTATCTTTTTATTTTCCATGTAATTGATTTCTATTCTCCTTTTTATTATTTCCTTTCTTCTGCTAGAAGGAAAGATTTATTTTTCTATTGTGCTTCTTTTTTTAGATTGTTAAAGTGAAAGTTTAGATTATTAGCTTGAGACTCTCCTTTTTTAACACAAATATTTAGTGCTAAAAGTTTCCCTTTTAAGTGCAACTTTTGCTGTAGCCCACAAATGTTGATATGTTGCTTTTATTTTCACTCACTTCACAGTATTTTCTAATTTCTCTTGAAGTTTCCTCTTTGAACATTTGATTATTGATTATTTATTGTTTAATTTCCAAGTGTTTGGAGATTTTCCTGTTATCTATCTCTTGGTGACCTTTAATCTAATTCCACTGTGGTCAGGAAACATACTTTATATAATTTCAATTCATCCCAATTTGTTAGACTTTGTTTTATTATTCAGGATATGGTCTATCATGATGAGTATTTCATATACACTTGAAAAGTATGTGTATTTTGCTGTTGTGGGGTAAAGTATTACATAATATAATTATATCCAGTTATTTGATGGTATCATTTAGTCTTTTATATTCCTCTTATTTTTTCTGTCTACTAGTCTATCAATTACTGACAGAGAGTACTGAATTTTCCAACTGTGATTTTGGATTTACCTGTTTGTACTTTTTCCCCCCAATTTTATTTATTTGTTTTAAATTAATTAATTTATTTTAATTGGAGGCTAATTACTTTACAATATTGTGGTGGTTTTTGCCATACATTGACATGAATCAGCCATGGGTGTACATGTGTTCCCCATCTTGAACTCCTCTCCCACCTCCCTCCCCATCCCATCCCTCAGGATTGTCCCAGTACACCAGCCCTGAGCACCCTGTCTCGTGCATTGAACCTGGACTGGCAATTTGTTTCACATATGATAATATACATGCTTCAGTGCTATTCTTTCAAATCATCCCACCCTCTCCCTCTCCCACAGACTCCAAAAGTCTATTCTTTACATCTGTGTCTCTTTTGCTGTCTTGCATATAGGGTCATCGTTACCATCTTTATAAATTCCATATATATGCGTTAATATACTGTATTGGTGTTTTTCTTTCTGGCTTACTTCACTCTGTATAATAGGCTCCAGTTTCATCCACCTCATTAGAACTGATTCAAAAGCATTCTTTTTAATGGCTGAGTAATATTCCATTGTGTGTATGTACCACAGCTTTCTTATCCTTTCATCTGCTGGTGGACATCTAAGTTGCTTCCATGTCCTGGCTATTGTAAACAGTGCTGTGATGAACACTGGAGTACACGTGTCTCAATTCTGGTTTCCTTGGTGTGTATGCCCAGCAGTGGGATTGTTGGGTCGTATGGCAGTTCTATTTCCAGTTTTTTTAAGGAATCTCCACACTGTTCTCCATAGTGGCTGCACTAGTTTCCATTCCCACCAACAGTGTAAGAGGATTCCCTTTTCTCTGCACCCTCTTCAGCATTTATTGTTTGTAAACATTTTGGTAGCAGCCATTCTGACTGGCATGAGATGGTACCTCACTGTGGTTTGATTTGCATTTCTCTGATAATGAGTGATGTTGAGCATCTTTTCATGTGTTTGTTAGCCATCTGTATGTCTTCTTTGGAGAAATGTCTGTTTAGTTGTTTGGCCCGTTTTTTGATTGGGTTGTTTATTTTTCTGGAATTGAGCGGCAAGAGCTCTTTGTATATTTTTGAGATTAATTCTTTGTCAGTAGCTTCATTTGCTACTATTTTCTCTCATTCTGAAGGCTGTCTTTTCACTTTGCTTATAGTTTCCTTTGTTGTGCAAAAGCTTTTAAGTTTAACTAGGTCACATTTGTTTCTTTTTCTTTTACTTTTATTACTCTGGGAGGTTGGGTCATAGAGTGTGATTTATGTCAGAGAGTGTTTTGCCTATGTCTTCCTCTAGGAATTTTATGGTTTCTGGTCTTACATTTAGGTCTTTAATCCATTTTGAGTTTATTTTTGTGTATGGTGTTAGAAAGTGTTCTAGTTTAATACTTTTACAAGTGATTGACCAGTTTTCCAAGCACCACTTGTTAAAGAGATTGTCTTTTCTCCATTGTATATTCTTGTCCCCTTTGTCAAAGATAAGGTGTCCATAGGTGCATGAATTTATCTCTGGACTTTCTTTTTTGTTCCATTTGATCTATATTTCTCTCTTTGTGCCAGTACCTTACTGTCTTGATGACTGTAGCTTTATAGTATAGTCTGAAGTTAGGCAGGTTGATTCCTCCAGTTCCATTTTTCTTTCTCAAGATTGCTTTGACTATTCAAGGTTTTTTTGTATTTCCATACAAATTGGGAAATTATTTGTTTTATTTCTCTGAAAAATACCGCTGGTAGCTTGATGGGGATTGCATTGAATCTATAGATTGCTTTCGGTAGTATACTCATTTTCACTATATTGATTCTTCTGATCCATGAACACGGTATATTTCTCCATCTATTTATCTCCTCTTTGATTTCTTTCACCAGTGTTTTATAGTTTTCTATATATACGTCTTTTGTTTCTTTAGGTAGATATATTCCTAAGTATTTTACTCTTTCATTGCAATGGTGAATGGAATTGTTTCTTTAATTTCTCTTTCTGTTTTCTCATTGTTAGTGTATAGGAATGCAAGGGATTTCTGTGTGTTGATTTTATATCCTGCAACTTTACTATATTCATTAATTAGCTCTAGTAGTTTTCTGGTGGAGTCTTTAGGGTTTTCTATGTAGAGGATCATGTCATTTGCAAAACAGTGAGAGTTTTACTTCTTCTTTTCCAATCTGGGTTCCTTTTATTTCTTTTTCTGTTCTGATTGCTATGGCTAAAACTTCCAAAACTGTGTTGAATAGTAGTGGTGAGAGTGGGCACCCTTGCCATGTTCCTGACTTTAGGGGAAATGCTTTCAATTTTTCACCATTGAAGATAATGTTTGCTGTGGGTTTATCATATATATAGCTTTTATTATGTTGAGGTATGTTCCTTCTATGCCTGCTTTCTGGAGGGTTGTTTTTTTTTTTATCATAATGGATGTTGAATTTTGTCAAAGGCTTTCTCTGCCTCTATTGAGAAAATCATATCGTTTTTATCTTTCAATTTATTAATGTGGTGTATCATATTTATTGATTTGTGAATATTGAAGAATCCTTGCATCCCTGGAATAAAGCCCACTTGGTCATGATGTATGATCTTTTTAATATATTGTTGGACTCTGTTTGCTAGAATTTTGTTAAGGATTTTGCATGTATGTTCATCAGTGATATTGGCCTGTAGTTTTCTTTTGTGTGGCATCTTTGTCAGATTTTGGTATTAGGGTGATGGTGGCCTCATATTGGAAGTTTACCTTCCTCTGCAATTTTCTGGAAGAGTTTGAGTAGGATACTACTACTACTACTAAGTCACTTCAGTCATGTCCGACTCTGTGCGACCCCATAGACGGCAGCCCACCAGGCTCCCCTGTCCCTGGGATTCTCCAGGCAAGAACACTGGAGTGGGTTGCCATTTCCTTCTCCAGTGCATGAAAGTGAAAAGTGAAAGTGAAGTTGCTCAGTCATGTCCGACTCTTAGCGACCCCATGGACTCAGCCCACCAGGCTCCTCCATCCATGGGCTTTTTCAGGCAAGAGTACTGGAGTGGGATGCCATTGAGTAGGACAGTTGTTAGCTATTCTCTAAGTTTTTGGTAGAATTCAGCTGTGAAACCATCTGGTCCAGGGCTTTTGTTTGTTGAAAGATTTCTGATTACAGTTTTGATTTCTGTGCTTGTGATGGGTCTGTTAAGATTTTCTATTTCTTCCTGGTTCAGTTTTGGAAAGTTATACTTTTCTAAGAATTTGTCCATTTCTTCCAAGTTGTCCATTTTATTGGCATATAGTTGCTGATAGTAGTCTCTTATGATCCTTTGTATTTTTGTGTTGTCTGTTGTGATTTATCCATTTTCATTTCTAATTTTGTTGATTTTATTCTTCTCCCTTTTTTTCTTGAGTCTGGCTAATGGTTTGTCTATTTTATTTATCTTCTCAAAGAGCCAGCTTTTAGCTTTATTGATTTTTGCTATGGTCTCCTTTGTATCTTTTGTATTTATTTCTACCCTAATTTTTATGATTTCTTTCCTTCTACTAACCCTGGGGTTCTTCATTTCTTCTTTTTCTAGTTGCATTAAGTGTAGAGTTAGGTTATTTAGCTGATTTTTCTCTTGTTTCTTGAGGTAAGCTCATATTGCTATGAACCTGCCCCTTAGCACTGTTTTTACTGAATCCCATAGGTTTTGGGTTGTTGTGTTTTCATTTTCATTCATTTATATGCATATTTTGATTTCTTTTTTTATTTCTTCTGTGATTTGTTGGTTATTCAGAAGAGTGTTGTTTAGCCTTCGTATGTTTGTATTTTTAATGTTTTTTTTCCCCTGTAGTTGACATCTAATCTTACTGCACTGTGATCAGAAAAGAGCCTTGAAATGATTTCAATTTTTTTTTAAATTTACCAAGGCTAGATTTATGGCCCAGGATGTGATCTATCCTGGAGAAGGTTCCATGTGCACTTGAGAAAAATTTGAAATTCATTGTTTTGGGGTGAAATGTCCTATAGATGTCAATTAGGTCTAATGGTCCATTGTATCATTTAAAGTTTGTGTTTCCTTGCTAATTTTCTGTTTAGTTGATCTATCCATAGATGTGAGTGGGGTATTAAAGTCCCCCACTATTATTGTGTTACTGTTAACTTCCCCTTTCATAGTTGTTAGCATTTGCCTTACATATTGTGGTGCTCCTATGTTGGGTACATACATATTTATAATTGTTATATCTTCTTCTTGGGGTGATCCTTTGATCATTATGTAGTGTCCTTCTTTGTCTCTTTTCACGGCCTTTATTTCAAAGTCTATTTTATCTGATATGAGTATTGCTACTCCTGCTTTCTTTTGGTCTCCATTTGTGTGAAATATCTTTTTCCATCCCTTCACCTGCAGTCTGTGTATGTCCCTTGTTTTGAGGTGGGTCTCTTGTAAACAGCATATATATGGGTCTTGTTTTTGTATCCATTCAGCCAGTATTTGTCTTTTGGTTGGGGCATTCAACCCATTTACATTTAAGGTAATTATTGATAAGTATGATCCCATTGCTATTTACTTTGTTGTTTTGAGTTTGAGTTTATAGACCTTTTCTGTGTTCCTGCCTAGAGAAGATCCTTTAGCATTTGTTGAAGAGCTGGTTTGGTGGTGCTGAATTCTCTGAGCTTTTGCTTGTCTGTAAAGCTTTTGATTTCTCCTTCATATTTGAATGAGATCCTTGCTGGGTACAGTAACCTGGGTTGTAGGTTTTTCTCTTTCATCACTGTAAGTATGTCCTGCCATTCCCTTCTGGTCTGAAGAGTTTCTATTGAAAGATCAGCTGTTATCCTTATGGGAATCCCCTTGTGTGTTATTTGTTGTTTTTCCCTTGCTGCTTTTAATATTTGTGCTTTGTGTTTGATCTTTGTTAATTTGACTAATATGTGTCTTGGGCTGTTTCGCCTTGGGTTTATCCGGTTTGGGACTCTCTGGGTTTCCTGGACTTGGGTGGCCATTTCCTTCCCCATTTTAGGGAGGTTTTCAACTGTTATCTCCTTGAGTATCTTCTCATGGCCTTTCTTTTGTCTGCTTCATTTATTTCCACCATTCTATCTTCCACCTCACTTATCCTCTCTTCTGCCTCAGTTATTCTACTGTGGGTTCCCTTCACTCCAGAGTGCTTTTGATCTCAATTATTGCATTATTCACTATTGATTGACTCTTTTTTATTTCTTCTAGATCCTTGTTAAACATTTCTTGCATCTTCTCAATCCTTGTCTCCAGGATATTTATCTGTAACTCCATTTTGTTTTCAAGATTTTGGATCATTTTTACTATCATTATCCTGAATACTTTTTCAGGTAGACTCCCTATCTCCTCCTCTTTTGTTTGGTTTGGTAGGCATTGATTATATTCTTTTAACTGCTGAATATTTCTCTGCCTTTTCATCTTGTTTAGATGTTTGTGTTTGGGGTGGTCTTTCTGTATCTTGGAAATTTGTGGTTCCTCTTTATTGTGGAGGTTCCTTTGTATGAATGGGGTTGGATGAGTGGCTTGTCAAGTTTTCCTGGTTAGGGAAGCTTGCATTGGTGTTTTGGTGGGTGGAGCTGGATCTCTTCTCTCTGGAGTTCAAAGAAGTATCCAGTAGTGAGTTTTGAGATGTCTATGGGTTTGGTGTGACTTTTGGCTTGCCTGTATTTTAATGCTCAGGGTTATGTTCCTGCATTGTGGGAGAACTAGCTAGGTATGTCTTGCTCTGAAACTTGTTGGCTCTTGGGTGAAGCTTGGTTTCAGTGTAGATATAGAGTCTTTTGGATGAGCTCTTGTTGATTGATGTTCCCTGGAGTCAGGAGTTTTCTGGTATTCTCAAGTTTTGGATTTAAGTTTCCTGCCTCTGCTGTTCAGTCTGACTCTTACAGTACCCTTAAGACTTCTCCATCCATACAGCACTGATGATAAAACATCTAGGTTAATGGTGAAAAGATTCTCCACAGTGAGAGACACCCAGAGAGGTTCACAGAGTTATATGGAGAAGAGAAGAGGGAGGAGGGAGATAGAGGTGACCAGGAGGAGAAGAGGGGGAATCAAAAGGGGAGAGAGCATCTAGCCAGTAATCAATTCCCTATGTGCTCTCCACAGTCTGGAACACTCAGAGAGGTTCACAGAGTTACATAGAGAAGAGGGAGGAAGGAGATAGAGGTGACCAGGAGGAGAAGAGGGGGAGTCAAAAGGAGAGAGACAGATCTAGACAATAATCAGTTCCCTAAGTGTTCTCCACAGCCTGGAACACCCAGAGAGATTCACAGAGTTAGGTAGACAAGAGAAAGGGGAGGGAAGAGATAGAGGTGACCTGGGAGAGAAAAAGGAGAGTCAAAAGGGGAGAGAGCAATCAAGCCAGTAATCACATTCCTAAGTAAAAATGGGTACTGAAGATTGGATCCTTAAAGGTACAAAATTGATAATAAATACCAAAAAGCAAAGAGTAAAAATCTAGAGTAGAGGTTAGACTCAAAAAATACAGTATTAAAAAAACAAAGTGAAATCACAAAAATTATATATATG
>SJXQ01008748.1:26434-77021 GCA_006408695.1 Aepyceros melampus
GCTAACAAGCGTGGCTGGTGTGTGTGGGGAGTGCTCACAGTGTCTGGGCCACACTGGGGTTGCCCCCGCTCATGGCATGTGTGCTTTCCTGGTCTACACTGCTCAGGCTCCGGGTTACTCTGCATGGGAACTGTCTAAAGCGGGCCCTGGGTTGCGTGCACTTCCCAGGTCTAAGCAGCTCAGGTTCAGGTTCTTGGGTACTCCACAAAGGCACAGGCTCAGTTGGGTCTGCGTTTTTTGTCCTTCCCAGGTCCAAGCAGCTCAGGCGACCAAATGCTTGGTGAACTCACTCTCCCAGGTGTGCCGTGCATCTTATCAATCACCTCCTCAGTCCAGGCCGCTGGGTTTCCTGGGTGCGCAGTGGGAGTGCTGTCTCAGGTGTCTCCTCTGGGAAGCTGATCTCTGGCTGAGACCCTCCTGGCGTTGTCAACCGTCCAGGATCCCAGGAAGACTTGGTTAGCAACTGGGAGCCTGCTTGCAGTTTGGTAGAGGGTGCCATCTCTGGGGCCGAGATTGCCCCTTGCTGGCTCTGACTGTCGCCTGCCTGCCTCTCTGCTTCTGGTCGGGGAGAGGCCGGTCCACTGTCAGCTAGCTCTCTTCTGGTGTTTGCTCAGTCCTTTGTTCTGTGAGCAGGCCCGGCAGTGCCTTAGGTTAGAGCTTTTCGCAGGAAAGTTCTGTCTCTCTTTTTTCTTCTCTCTGCCTATCCCACAGTTTGGGTTGCTGTCTCACGTTAGCTCCCTCAGATTGTCCTCAGGGCATTCAGGCCCAGTCCTTAGCCTAAGCATGCAGCCTGCACCTCCCTGTTCAGCCGGCGCTTGCTGCTGGCAGATGCGAGCGTCTGGGCTATTTCTCTGCTGGGAGTTGTGGTTAGGCATGTAATCTGTGGGGTTTTGGGTTTTTTCCCCTCTGGGTTATGTTGCCCTTTAAGATTCCAAAACTCCCTGCAGACCCGACGGGGAGAGGTTTTCCTCCTGTTTGGAAACTTCTCCTCCTTCATGACTCCCTCCCCGGGACAGGTCTCTTCCCTAACACTTTCATCCCTTTTTTTGTCTTTTATATTTATTTTGTCCTACCTGCTTTCAAAGAAAATGGGCTGCCTTTCTGGGTGGCTGGTGTCCTCTGCCAGCATTCAGAAGTTGTTTTGTGGAATTTGCTCAGCATTCGATTGATCTTTTGATGAATTTGTGGGGGAGAAAGTGATCTCCCCGTCTTATTCCTCCACCATCGTAGGACTGTTCTCTGTTTTTCCTTTTGGTTCTCTCAGTTTCTGCTTTGTATGTTTTAAAGCTATTGTCAGGTGCATACACATTTATCATTGTTATTTCTTCTTGCTGTGTTAATCTTTTTATCATTATGCAATTCTTTTTATCCTTGATAATTTCCTTTGCTTCAGTGTCTACTTTATCTGACATTAATGAAGCCGTTCAAGTTTAATTTTCCTTAGTTTTTACGTGGTATATCTTTTTCACCTTTTTTACTTTAACCTAATTGGATCACTATGTTTAAGATGAGTTTCATAGAAGTAGCATATAGTTGGTCATGTTTTTAAATCCATTTTGATAATCTGTCTTTGAAAATTGATGTGTTTGACTCATGTACATTTTAATGCAATTTTTCATATGTTTGAATTTAGTCAACCCTTTTATCTGCTTTCTGTTTCCTCTGTTTTTATTCTGGTTTCCCCTTTCCTGCCTTTTGTGGGGATTACTCGAACATATTTTTTAGTATTCCCATTTTTATTTACCTGTTCTGTGATTTTTCAGCCATCTCTCTATTATTGGTTTCCAGTTTGATTCCACTGTGGCCCAAGAGCATATTTTGTATGTATGTATTCTGTTTGTGTGACTAGATCTCCTTGTGTAATATTTTTAGCAATTGCTATAGGGATTACAATTTACATAATTTTTCACTTTTCACTTTTAAATATTTTAGCATTTCAGATGGAATATTGAAGCCTTACCAGTAAATGTACCAAGTTTTTTGTACATTCAACAGAAAATGTAATGTTACAATTTTTTCTGTTCTGTGATTTTTCAGCCATCTCTCTATTATTGGTTTCAAGTTTGATTCCACTGTGGCCCAAGAGCATATTTTGTATGTATGTATTCTGTTTGTGTGACTAGATCTCCTTGTGTAATATTTTTAGCAATTGCTATAGGGATTACAATTTACATAATTTTTCACTTTTCACTTTTAAATATTTTAGCATTTCAGATGGAATATTGAAACCTTACCAGTAAATGTACCAAGTTTTTTGTACATTCAACAGAAAATGTAATGTTACAATTTTTGCTTTCAACCATCTATCGTATTTTAAGAAACTCAGTAGGAGAAGAGTGGCTTCCCAGGTGGCTCAGTGGTAAAGAATCTGCCTGCCAATGCCCAAAATGTAGGAGATGTGAGTTCAATCCCTGGGTTGGGAAGATTCCCTGCAGGAGGAAATTCTACCAACTTTAGTATTCTTGCCTGGAGAATCCCATGAACAGAGATGACTGGCAGGAGAATCGCATGGACAGAGGAGCCTGGCAGCTTACAGTACCTGGGGTTGCAAAGAGCTGGACATGATTGAGAATGCACATACACACAGAAGAGTAACGTATTGTATTTACTTAGAAATTTGCCATTTTTGTGTCATCATACTTGACATTATAAGTTTCCTTCTGATATCATTTTCCTCTGCCTGGAAAACATCTTTGGAAATTGTTTTAGAGCAAGTCTGCTGGTAATTCTCTTGATTTTCATTCACCTAAAAATATTCTTACTTCAACTCATTCCTGAAGGATATTTTCCCCAGACTAGAACTCTGACTTGACATGGTTATCTTCCTGCACTTTAAGTATGTAGTTGTACTCCATACCAGACTCCATGGTTTTTCATGAGAAATCTCTAGTCACTTCAGTTGTTGTCCTCCAATAAGTATATGTTGGTTTTTCCTAGGTGCTGTCAAGAGTTTTTTTTTTTCCTTTTACTTTAATTTTCAGCAGTTTTATTATTATGTGTGTAGATTTCTTTCAGTTCAGTTCAGTCACTCAGTCGTGTCCAACTCTTTGCGACCCCATGAATCACAGCACGCCAGGCCTCCCTGTCTATCACCAACTCCCAGAGTCTACTCAAACTCATGTCCAGCAAGTCACTGATGCCATCCAGCCATCTCACCCTCTGTTGCCCCCTTCTCCTCCTGCCCCANACATACAAGTTCAGTTCAGTTCAGTCGCTCAGTTTTGTCCGACTCTTTGCGACCCCATAAATCGCAGCACTCCAGGCGTCCCTGTCCATCATCAACTCCCGGAGTTCACTCAAACTCACGTCCATCAAGTTGGTGATGCCATCCAGCCATCTCATCCTCTGTTGCCCCCTTCTCCTCCTGCCCCAAATCCCTCCCAGCATCAGAGTCTTTTCCAATGAGTCAACTCTTCGCATGAGGTGGCCAAAATATTGGAGTTTCAGCTCCAGCATCAGTCCTTCCAATGAACACCCAGGACTGATCTCCTTTAGGATGGACTGGTTGGATCTCCTTGCAGTCCAAGGGACTCTCAAGAGTCTTCTCCAACACCACAGTTCAAAAGCATCAGTTCTTCGGTGCTTAGCTTTCTTCATAGTCCAACTCTCACATCCATACATGACCACTGGAAAAACCATAGCCTTGACTAGATAAAACTTTGTTGGCAAAATAATGTCTCTACTTTTGAATATGCTGTCTAGGTTGGTCATAACTTTTCTTCCAAGGAGTAAGCGTCTTTTAATTTCATGGCTGCAATCACCGTCTGCAGTGATTTTGGAGCCCCCCCAAAAAAGTCTGACACTGTTTCCACTGTTTCCACATCTATTTCCCATGAAGTGATGGGACCAGATGCCATGATCTTCATTTTCTGAATGTTGAGCTTTAAGCCAACTTTTTCATTCTCCTCTTTCACTTGCATCAAGAGGCTTTTTAGTTCCTCTTCACTTTCTGCCATAAGGGTGGTGTCACCTGCATATCTGAGGTGATTGATATTTCTCCCCTGGTGACTCAGATGGTAAAGCGTCTGCCTACAACCTGAGACCCAGGTTCAGTCCCTGAGTCAGGAAAATCTCCTGGAGAAGGGAATGGCAACCCACTCCAGTATTCTTACCTACCCGCCCCAAAAAAAGGGGGGCTCAAAGAAATAGATTTCTTTAGGCTTTTATTATTGGGACTTGCTAAGGTCTCTAACTCTGCACTTTGACAACTTTGCCAAATTGGGGAGGTTCTTATATTGTTATTTCTTCTAATGCATTTTCTGTCCTTTTCTCTACCTCTTTCAAACTCCAAGACTAGGAATGTGTTTTTGTTTGTTAACTCTGCTACACTGGGTCTCAGTCTTGGCACGTGGGATCTATAGTTGCATCGTGTGCTCTCAGTTGCAGATGTGGGATCTAGCTTCCTGACCAGGAGTCAAATCTGAGCCCCCTGCTTTGGGAATGCAGAGTCTTAACCACTGGACCAACAGGGAAGTCTCCCAGATAGGAATGTTAAACCTTCTGGTATTCTCTCCCAGGTCCTTCAGGATCTGTTTACTTTTTAATCTTTCTTTTCTGCATTGCTCAGGTTGTTTTCTTCCTATTATTCTATCTTCAAGTTCACTGACTCTTCTCTACCATCTCTATTCTGCTGATGAGTCCATCTAGTGAGTTTTTCATTTCAGTGATTGTATTTTTCAGCTTTAAAATGTTTATTTGAAAAAGAAAATACAATGTTTATTTGGTTCATTTTATCTTCTTTGCTGAAACTTTTTGTTTCTCCATTTATGTCCAGGGTCTTCCAGACTCCTTGTTAGAGCATTTCTTTAACAGCTGCTTTAAAGCTTTGTTAGATAATTCTGATATCTGTGTTATCTCAGCATTGGCGTCCTTTTCCATGTGAGCTGAGATTCCCATTTCTTTACAAGCTGAGAAATTTTGGTTTGTATCCTGAACAGTTAAAATATTACATTATAAGTTTCTGAGTCTTTTTGAAATCCTATGGAGAGTGTTGATATTTTTGTTTTAGCAGTTAATTAGCCCAGTGGGGCTCAGTCCTCAGTTTCTAATCAGCTTTCTATGGGTTGTGGTTTCAAGGTCAGTTCAGCTTTTAAATCTAGTGTGGTACTATTTAGATTTGTGCCATATCTTCACCACCCAGGGTCCAGCCAGGAACTTGGGCATAGTCTATTCTGTAGCTCAGTTCTAAGGGCTATATGTGTTGTTTAGAGACAACTCCAGATGTGAATGAGTGAACCCAGGAGCTTCTTCCTCTCTCTTGAATGTCCCTGACACTTTTTAGCTCCCTGAACTCCACTTTTTGCTCACCTGGGCAGAAAACTGCAGCTTTATCAATCTCACTCTGCCACACACAGCCCACAGGTGTGCTTACATCTACAGCCATGTTTTAGGACTTAGAGGGTTAAAAAGCAATGATGGTTTGCCTTACCTTCTGGAGAGACCATAACTCTTCTTTTTGGAGGCAAAGGGCCCTTCCATCAAGTGCTAAGCCCCCGTGGGTCTGCATTGCTGCCTCTCCTCTGATAACACCACCGTTTGCACCTCAAGACTACTTGTGGGCTGAGGTGCAGAAGGATGGCAAAAAAGACAAGAAAGAACAACAAAGACAAGCAGGGTGTTTTCTCATCCTCTCTTAGTGCTAGGAAACCTCTTCTCTCTCCTCAAAACAGAGAGAGAGAGAGTGCTCCTCCTGGGACTCCTCTGTCCACACCAATGCCACTCCCCACTTTCATGCTGCACTGAGTTCAGGCCACTGGGTCCCAGAGGGAAGAAAGGACCCTTGTTGTTTATTTACTTATATGGAATACACTTAACAGCCCTAGCTTTTTCATTATAAACCAAGAGAAACTGGCTTTCCCAAAAGATGAGGTTTTTACATCTTGAATAACTGAAAGCTTTGTTTTTGCTTGTCTGTGCTTCCTCATTTTTAAAGTAAAGTTTCTGCTGTAATGTAGTGGGCATCTGTTGGGCTTCTTTGGGTGATAGCCCTTGCCCTTCTAACCCCAAAATTCCTTCAGGGAGCCACTGCTGGCCCTCTGCCAGGCTGTACAACGTGCATATTCTGTATGCCCTGAGTGCAGTTGTCACTTCAGGAATGAAAACCAAGCGCAAGATTTTACATGGAACTCTGGGGAAACAGTATCTCTTGTTCTGCTGGGGTTACTAAGAGAGGGAGATGTGAACCTGAAGCTGCATCTTCCCATTGCTTTCAAAGAGCTTACTGAATAGTAAAAGGTCAAGAAAAAAGCGCGGTTGATCAGTGGAGGTAACAGATTTTTGGTAATACTAATAGTATGCCTGCAGACCTTCCTCTTCTTGCAGCACTTCAGTTACACAAGCTAGGCAATTTCTACTTTGTTCAAGCTACTCTGTGTTAGTTTTCTGTCCCTTGCAACCAAAAGTATCCTCACTAATGCGTCAATGAGCCCTTTGTCTGCTTTCCTTTATTATGGCCTGAATCTTGAGTTGATTATCTTTAATCAGTAGCACATGGAGATTTGTATTGGAGTCATTTGTCAAAACCCCTTGGAAGGAATTGTAACTTGCTGGGCGAATTTTATCTGCCTGTACTCTCTTCTTGTTATTGTTTTGTCAGTAACACCCGCTCTGTGTTTCTGTGTTTTCCCCAGAAGTAGACCCTGGGTAGAGAATTTGAGTTGTTTTTCAGTTGCTCAGTAGTGTCCGACCCCATGGACTGCAGCATGCCAGGCTTCCCTGTCCTTCACGATCTCCCAGAGCTTGCTCAAACTCGTGTCCAGTGAGTCAGTGATGCCATCCAACCATCTCATCCCCTTCTCCTCCTGCCTTCAATCTTTCCCAGCATTAGAGTCTTTTTTAATGAGTTGGTTCTTTGCATCAGGTGGCCAAAGTATTGGAGCTTTAGCTTCAGCATCAGTCCTTCTAATGAATATTCAGGGTTGATTTTCTTTAGGATTGAATAGTTTGATCTTGTCGCAGACCAAAGAAGTCTTCTCCAGCACCACAATTCAAAAGCATCAATTCTTCAGCATTCAGCCTTCTTTATGGTCCAACTTTCACATCCATATATGACTACTGGAAAAGCCATAGCTTTGAGAATTAGAGTACCAGTGATTTATTTCAAAGGTGATCTCAAGAGTATTAGCAAGAGATTGTGAGAATAAAAGTGGGAAAAGAAAGATGAGTTATTGAGAAGTTTCCCACATAGTGCTGCTGGGGCCCAATACTGATGTGGGGTTCTGGAGGACAGAATAGAATGAGCCCCAGAATTAACTCAGTCAGCAAGTGAGAAATTGTGATGAGTGAGGTTCATTCATCTTCCAGCTCACATCCATGATTGCTGAGTACTGTTTCTAGAATTTTAATTCCCTGGCACTTTTCACCTGTGCTTCTCAGGAGCTGAGAGCAAGCCTTTAGAGGAAGTTGTAGAATCTATAACTGGACATGGTAGGCATGTGGTTGGGGGAACCCCCGACCAAGAGTTCAGAGGGACATGGGAGGGGCATAGCCAGCATTTGCCCCTAGCCTTGTGAATATTCTTGTGTTTTGTTCCTAGACTTTCAGCTTAGCCTCTTTACACAGAATGAGGAAGTGTATTGATTGCATGTGTATCAATTGATAAGTGATGTCTGTTCACAAACACAATAGCTTTAAAACTTATCAAGCTTCTCCATGTTTGGAAAGATGAGATTGAGGTCAAAAGTATGACGGTTTCTAGGCAGTTTCTATCATCCATTCACTTATTCATGCATACAACACATGCTTTAGGGGAATGGAAATCAATAAAGTCCCTGTCCTTACAAAGCCCAAAAGCTTGTGTTGGGCAGACAGAAGTGTAGTTACTGGTGGAATAAAATGATGCTTGCTTTAATAGCAGTGGATATAAACTGTTATTAGAGGGCAGAGGTAGAGTTATAAAGAAGATAGTATTTATGTCTTAAAAGATGAGAAGGAAAGAAGGGAAGGAAGAAAGGCATTTCTTCTTATTATTGCATATCAAATTTTCACAAAATTATGGTATAAAACAGCAACCATTTTATTATGCTTATAATTGTGTGGGCCAGGAATTTGAAAGGGAGCACAGAGGCATCAGCTCATCTCTAGGCCATGATATCTGGAACCTACCTAGGAAGACTCAAAGCTTAGAGGTTACTCAGTGACTAGGGTGTGGCATCGTCTGAAGGTTCACTCACTTGCTTGTCTGGCAGTCAGTGCTGATGTTTTCAGAGACTTTGGGATGATTGAGGACCAGTACATCTATACTTGGCCTCATCATATGACTGCTTGGGCTTCCTCACAGCATAGTGCCTGGCTTCCAAGACCGAGTGCTCCACAGCAACCAGGTAGAAGCTATGTTGCCCTTTATGACCAAGCCCTGGAAGTCACCTTCATGATGATCACAAGCCTGCCCAAACTCAAGGGGTGGAAACTTGAGCCCATCTATCAGAGGGGAGAGTCATATTACGAGTGGTAAGACAGATATTGTCGCGACCAGTTTTTAGAAAATACCATTGAGGACAGCACTGAAGTGATAAAATCATCTCATCCATCTTGTATTTAGTAATCTCTTTCCTGGGCTGTATTATTTTATGATAGATATCATTTTAAATTACTTAAACTGACTGTCAGATTGAGTCATAAAGATATGATGAGAGAGATATATTATTGGATTCATTTTCACAGTCTTTCTCCCTGACCCACACTTTGAGAAGCAATGTATAGCTCCTGGGCAGAGTTGGGGAGGAGGGCGTTAGAACTAGCAGAGCAGATTCTCTTTAGAAGTCAAACAAAGGCAAAGACTGTGAAATTCTTATGTTAATATTAAAGTTGATCATAAATAAACATATATTCCAGTTTATTTTCTCAATGAATTTAATTTTGGGGTGTATTTAAAAGCGTTGGATTCCCCTTGTGTGTGGTTTTATTGCCTCTGAAAGAACGTTCTAATTTATGCCACTTTTGAAAGAATTAGGGGCTTCCCTGGTGGCTCAGAGGTTAAAGGGTCTGCCTCCAACGCGGGAGACCTGGGTTCGATCCCTGGGTCGGGAAGATCCCCTGGAGAAGGAAATGGCAATCCACTCCAGTATTCTTGCCTGGAGAATCCCATGGACGGAGAAGCCTAGTAGGTTACAGTCCATGGGGTCGCAAAGAGTCGGACACGACTGAGCGACTTCACCTTCACCTTTTGAAAGAATTACAAGAAGATGCAGGGCCAGTTGAGAAAGTCTCTTTTGTCCATTGCTTTGATTTTGTCTTTAAAACTGAAACTTAATATAGATGGTCCCTGATTTGATGGCTTGACTTAGGACTTTTCGGCTTGATGGTGGCATGCATTCAGTAGCAACCATACCTTGAGTTTTTCATTTCGTTCTCTCCTTGGGCTGGGGGCATGTGGTACAGCACTCTCTGGTGCCACAGCGCCCTCTCAGCCAAGCAACCAGCAAGAGAAACAATCAGTGTACCTACAACCATTCTGTGCCCAGACAACCGTTCTGTTTGTCACTTTCAGTACAGTATTCAAATATTGCATGAGATATTCAGCACTTGGGTACAAAGTAGGCTCTGTGAGAGGTGGTTTTGTCCAACTGTAGGCTATTGTAAGCTTTCTGAGCACGTTTCAGGTTGGCTAGGCTAAGCTGTGATATTTGGTAAATAAAGTGTATTAAATGCATTTTGACTTGAGATATTTTCAACTTATGTGGGTTTATGGAGATGTAACCCCATTGTAAGTGAATGAAGATCTGTCGTTTGCATTTTTAAAGCCATATTTTTTTAAATGTTTATAATAGATAGCTTCTACTCAGGCTGGGCAGGAATGGAGACACTCTGGCACTTTACTGTGGGCAGGAGCTAGGAGGCAGTGTTGCACTGTAGTCTGGCAGCTTAGACACTGAATCCCAAACGTGTCACCTGCTCTTCCGTGATATGAGGCAACTGACTCAAGTTGTCAGAGTCTTGGTTTCTTAACCTCTAAATTAGGGATAATGTTGCCTACTTTTTTATACTGCAACATAGATAAAATAAGACAAAGTCTCTGATACCTAGGAGATAATAAATTGAATATTGAGGGGGTATCTAAGAGAAATTGAATCTCATGCTTACTCAGTTCTGTCTGAAATTAGATGGCAGGTCTGTAGCCATATCATTAGTCTTTATATAATTCCCCTAAAGGCAGCAAAAAGGCATAAAACAGCTAGAGCCTTCTTATTACATATGTGCGTGCATGTACATGTATGTGTGTCAGAATTTTCACTGTAAAGAATATTTTTTTATCAACCATTCCCCCCTCCCCCACAAACACACCTTTATCTTCTCTCTGTTTCCATTTTGTGGGAGTGGAAACTTCATAGTAATTTCCTGATTACTTCTCAGCGATATGTATTAACTGAGGAGAAGGCAAAGGCTCACAGCGGAAAGGCAGCTCAAGTCCAAAGCGCTCACTTGGCTCAGACCCCCATTTCCTGAGCAACCTCTTTCCCCTTTCCTTGCAATCTGCGTTGTAGCCAGGTCTGCGATGTCACTGCAGGTCCAGCAATGGAGCTGTCAGGAAGAACAGAGCTTGCATCTGCCCTGCCTTTTCATTAGAGTCCTGGTCCTCCACCATCACCCCTCCCATGTTGCCATGAGACACCAGCTTCACTCAGGGCCCCTGGAAATGGCAAGAGAATCACCACATTACCTGATATTCATTCTTTCTTTCAAGTTAGAAAACCACAAAGTCTCAGTAAAATCACTGAAAATGTCAACCTCAAACTGCCCTTGTGTGTGTGTAAGTGTGTGAAGTGTTTTTTAACTTAATTATTATACTGATGACACTCCACCTTTCAAATTCAGTCCCTTTGCTCATTATCCTGGTTTATCATGATTGTTGTCTAAATTGAAATGGATTTCACGACAACTCTGAAAAACCAGAGTTGGCTAAATTTAGCTCTAATTAGGCAGCATCTTAGCCCTATGATTATTTCCTCATTTCATTTGGATTCTACTCACTGGAATGCTGAGTGCAGTTTGGCACGACGTTCGTGCCGTTTTCACAGAATTCTGCACCACATTTCTTGCGATCAGGTTGATTGTTTTGTGCCACAAATGGTTTTTGCAGATAGATCTTTAATCCTCTTGTGTAATCCAGGGTTTACTGGAGTTAGTCGCATTATCCTCCACAGCTGGCAACTGCTAGGAGGAAAACCCCAAACACAAGATCAGGGCATCTCTACCTCGTACCGACTCCCCTCACCCGGAGGACCCCTAGTGGGCACTGGACATCAGCTACTTCAGATCAGGGGTTCCTGTCACCTCTGAATAGAGAGATTTCCACTTTAGTCAGATGGTGTACAAAATGGATTTTTGCAAACCTTAGCCAGTTCCTCCCTTTCCTGCAGAGTGTGAAGTGTCTTGTTTGAGAGGTAGGCTCTGAAGCCAGAGGAATTCAAATCTCAGTCTGACCTCTTACCAGTCCTTTGATTTCAGGAATTCTCTTCTATGTGCCTTGGTTTCCTCATCTGTAAAACAGTGATATGGTAGCACCACTTCATAGCATCACCATGGGTACCCAGTGAGGTACATTTGTAAAGCACTGGGATTGGGGGCAGGAGGAGAAGGGGACGACCGAGGATGAGATGGCTGGATGGCATCACGGACTCAATGGACGTGAGTCTGAGTGAACTCCGGGAGTTGGTGATGGACAGGGAGGCCTGGTGTGCTGCAATTCATGGGGTCGCAAAGAGTCAGACCCGACTGAGTGACTGAATGGAATGGAACGGATTAAAAATGACTTTGTCAGTGAATATACAGTGTGAAAATACAGAAATTGTGACATCAGTAAATGCAGTGGAATGAAATAATTAGAAGTAGAGTTCTTTATGCAACTATAGTTGTTAGTTTAAAATAGACTGACATTAGCTATAATTTCTTTCATGTAAGCTCCATGTGAACAAAAAAAATACTTATAGATGATATGAAAACGAAAAGGAAATCCAAGTATATGAATATTAAAAAAATTCAATGAAACACGAAGGAAGATAGCAAGAGAGGAAAAGAGGGACAAACGAACTAAAAGATTGACAGAAAACAGTTAACAAGATTGTAATAATAAGTCCTTCCCTATTAATAATGACTTTAAATGTAAATGAATTAAACTCCCTAATAAAAAGACACAAAGTAGCCAGTCTGCTGAAAAAAAAAAAACAAAAAAAAACAAGATCCAACTATATGCTTCCTGTAGGAGACTCGCTTCAGGTTGAAGATTGTATATAGGCTGAAAGTGAAGAGATGGAAAAAGGTATTCCATGCAAATGATGACCAAAAGAGAACAAAGATGACTGTAATTATATCACACAGAATAGGTGTTAAGGACTATCACAAGAGATAAGGAGAAACATAAAGGCAAAATGGTCAACTTACCAGTAAGAACTAACAATTGTAAATATAGATGCATATACTAGTAGAGCACCTAAATATATAGCACACTCAATTATTATACAAAGCAAACACTGACACACGTGAAGGAGAAGTACTAGAAATATTAAAGTTGGTGAGAAGGTAATTACGATTTTGGACCATGAATTTTAAATCATCATAACTAAGCTGAAACGTGTATTAATCAAAATAGGAACCATTACAATCAACACATTTTTACCAATGAAAAATAAGTTTCATTACTGTAGCATAAAAATCCTTCTTCAGGATTCAGCAAACTCTTGCAAAGCATTCTCTGCCTCCTGCTGGTTGTGGAAGTATTTTCCCTGAAAAAGGTTGTCAAGATGCTTGAAGAAGTGATAGTAGGTTATCGAGAGAGATCAGGTGAATAGAGTAAATGAGGCAAAACTTAATAGCCCAATTCATTCAACATTTGAAGCATTAGTTGTGAGACATGTGGTCAGGTGTTGTCATGGAGAATTGGACTCATTCTGTTGACCAGTGCTGGCTGCAGGCCTTGCCGTTTGGTGTGTCTCATCCGTTTTCTGAGCATACTTCTCAGATGTAATGGTTTCACTGGGACTCAGAAAGCTGCAGTGGATCAGACCTGCAGCAGACCACCAAAGGATGATCATGACCTTTTTTGGGTGCAAGTTGGCTTTAGGAAGTGCTTTCAAGCTTCTCAGCTAGCCCCTGAGATGGTCATCACTGGTTGTCATGTAAAATGACACATTTCACCACAGATCACAATCCAGTTGAGAAATGGTTCTTGGTTGTTGTGTAAAACAAGAGAAGACAACACTTGAATACAATAGTATTTTTTTAAATTCTGGGTCAGCTCATGAGGCACCCACTTACGAGCTTACGGACTGTAGCTTGCCAGGCTTGTCTCTCCACGGGATTCTCCAGGCAAGAACACTGAAGTTGGTTGCTGTGCCCTTCTCCAGGGATTGAACCCACGCCTCTTACGGTTCCTGCACTGGCAAGTGGGTTCTTCACAGCTAGCACCACCTGGGAACCCCTTCACTTTTCCAGTTTGCTTCAAATGCCTAACGACTATAGAATGGTCGACAATGAGTTCTTCAGCGACTTCTTGTGTAGTTATAAGAGGATCAGCTTCAGTGATTCTCTCAGTTGGTCATTGTTAACTTCCAGTGACCAGCCACTGCTCGCCTCATCTTCAAGGCTCTCGTCTCCTTTGCATAGCTTCTTGACTCACCACTGCATTGTACATTCGTTAGCAGTTCCTGGGCCAGATGTGTTGTTGATATTGTGAGTTGTTCTGCTGCTTTACTACCCATTTTGAACTCAAATAAGAAAATTGCTCAAATTTGCTTTTTGTCTAATATCATTTCCCTAGTCTAAATAAATATAAAACAAACAGCAAGTCATTAGCAAAAAAATAAAGTGAAAAATGCACATTAAGATGATGTATAACATAACCACATTTAAGAATGTATTTTAATATCAAACAGCAAAGTTCAACAATGCAAAACCACAGTTACTTCTGCAGCAACCTAAACAGACAGCAATCCAATAATGTAGGAGACTTCACTGCCACTCTCAATATTGGATAGAACACACAGATGGAAACTCCATAGAGAAACAGTGCCCTTTGACAACACTATAAACCAAGTAGACCTTACAGATATGTTTGTTTTTTATTTCAAACACTACATCAAGTTTATTTTAATAATAATTATATACATAGTATAATATGTCACATACTGCTTCCATCAATTCTTTGGTACTCAGCTTTCTGTATGGTCCAGCTCTCACATCCATACATGAGTACTGGAAAAACCATAGCTTTGACTAGACGGACCTTTGTCAGCAACGTAATGTCTCTGCTTTTTAATATACTGCTGTTGGATCATATGGCAGTTCTGTTTTTAATGTTTTAAGGAACCTCCATCAGTGTTCTCTACAGTGGCTATACCAATTTACGTTCCAAACGACAGTATAGGAAGGTTCCCTTTTCTCCACACCCTCCCCAGCATTTATTCTTTGTAGATTTTTAAAATTTTTTATATATTTATTTAGTTATGACTGTGCTGGTCTTCATTGCTGTGCAAGGTTCTTCTCTAGTTGTGGCGAGTGGGCTACTCTCTAGCTGCGATGCGTGGGCTTCTCATTGTGGTGGCTTCTCTTGTTGTAGAGCACAGGCTCTAGGACATGCGGTCTTCAGCAGTTACAGCACGTGGGTGGCATAGTTGCGGCTCCCAGGCTCTAGAGCACAGGTTCAGTACTTGGGGCACACGAGCTTAGCTGCTCCACAGTATATGAGGTCTTCCCTGATCAGGCTTGCACCTATGTCTCCTGCATTGGCAGGCGGATTCTTCATCACTGAGCCACCAGGGAGGCCCTGTTTGTAGATTTTTTGATGGTGGCCTTTCTGACTGGGTGTGAGGTGATACCTCATTGTAGTTTTGATTTGCATTTCTCTAAAAGCGATGTTGAATGTCTTTTCATGTGCCTCTGGCCCTCTGTATGTCTTCCTTGAAGAAACATCTGTTTAGATCCTCTGCCCATTTTTTGATTGGGCTGTTTGGTTTCTTGGATATTGGGCTGCACACACTGTTTGTAAATTTTGGAACATTAATCCGTTGTCGGTTGCATCATTTTCTCCCATTCTGTAGGTTGTCTTTTCATTTTGTTTGTGGTTTCCTTTGCTATGCAGAAGCTTTGTAATTAGGTCCCATTTGTTTATTTTTGTTTTATTTCCATTACCCTAGGAGATGAATTTAAAAAGTTACTACTATCATTTATGTCAGTCAGTGTTCTGCCTATGTTTTCCTCTAAAAGCTTTATAGTATTGGGCCACCATCACCCTGATACCAAAGCCAGACAAAGACACTAAGGAAAGAAAATTACAGACCAATATCCCTGATGAACATAGATGCAAAAGTCCACAACAAAATACTAGCAAACCGAGTGAAACAGCTCATTTAAAAAATCTTACACAACAATCAAGTGGGATTTATCCCTGGGATGCCAAGATGTTCACCATATAAAAATCAATCACTGTGATACACCCATTAACAAAATACAGGATGAGAACCATATGGTCATCTCAGTAGATGCAGACAAAGTATTTGACAAGATCCAGCACCCCACCTCCCTCCTCTTCCTTTCTCCCCTTCTCCCTTTAAGATGCTCAGTCATGTCTGCACAAGTGGCAGTTGAGATCAGCTCCTTGTCCTGCAGTAGTGATTCCTGGATAAAATCTGATCTTGCCTCCCTGACTGGTGTTGGCTTCGGACCTTCGACAGCAGCCACAGGCGCTGTTGGGCCCACCCCCATCACTGCATACCCTGGCCTCTTCGTTGAGTCACAAGGTTTTCAGTCTCCTCAGAGCAGGAAATCATTTCCTTTTAGCCCTTTTGTTAAGGAAGTTTATTAGTAGCCACAGGAAAAAATGACTGTTTCCACATAATGAGAAATGTATTTAGATACTTATTGAAAGAGTTGGAGCCTTTTGAAACAGGAAAGGATTTGAGAACTCATCTAATACAACTTTTTTTAGATGAAGATGAGAACAGTACTCAGGAAGGCAAATGATCAATTCAAAGTGACATAAGTAGTTAGGAATCAAAATAGAACCAGACCCCTGGCAAACCAACTCCCAGTTCTGAGTTCTTTGCAAAAGAAAGCATGTTTTGCCAGTAGACTTAAGACGATCTTCAGCAAACAGGCCCAGCACATTTCATCCAGCTCCAGAGATCTGATAACAGAGCTGTATTCCTGAACCTTTTCTCTCTACTTCATTCCATGTGTACTTAAGTCTATTTCAATAGCATACTCACATGGTGTATAATCCTAAATAATATGATGAAAAGTTCCCTTTCTCCTCACTACCCCCAGCCACCCACTTCTGTCCCCAGAGGTGATTAGTGTTTCCAGTTACTTGTGTGTCCTTCCAGAGGTATCCTAGTTAATGTGTTTTTAAATTACTCCTGTAGTGAGACTGTTCCCTTCCACTCCCCAGAAATAATGTGTAGGTGTCTTAAAAGGATGAATAAACTTTAAAATGGAACCTGAACGATTTGGGGAAGAATGTTACAGCAATGAAAATTATTTAATGTTAAATTCAGTACCTGAGGTGGATAGACTATCTCCTTCTCTGAAAATCTTTAAACATAGAGTAGGTTCTCTTCTTTATGTGTTAGTTTATAAGCAGTTACTCTGCAGTGAGGAGATGAAACGACTTCAAAATTACATGTTTAGCCCAGAGATACAAATTTTTATTATAGCTGTTTTGGGCTAGATTTCTTTCCCATGTTTATCAGAATAAGTCTTAAAATGCCTGTTTTAGAAATGATTATTAGATTCAATTGTGAAGTTATATTTATCCTTTTTTTTTTGAACCAGGAAATACTCTGTTAATAATTGAGCAGTTCTGTCCTTTACAACTGTCTGATGTTAGTGGCTGAAAAATACTGAAAAATATTAGTCACAAAATGCTCAAATCTGGCCTTGAAGCCCATTTGAAAGCTAGTGTTTTGAAGCCGACAGGGAGGTCTTTCAGAACCAAAGTGTTACTTCAGTGCATCTCAGGACAGAAGACTCCTGCCAAAGAGCAAAAGGATGTTACTACACCCCCTCCCCGCCCTCCATGGCCGTGCATGTCGGCACTTGACACCAGCTGCAGGCATCTCTCAGACGTATTGTGGGTTTGGTTTCAGAACATTGCACTACAGTGAATCAGATACATTTTTTGGTTTCCTGGTGCATACAAAAATTATGTTTATACTATACTGTAGTCTATTAAAATTATGCAATAGCATTATGTCTAAAAGAAAAAAATGTATATAATTTTAAAATACTTTATTGCTAAAAAGAAAAATGCTGTCATCTGAGCAAGTGGTAATCTTTTTGTTGGAGGAGGGCCTTGTCTCAGTTTTGATGGTTGCTGACTGTCCAGGGTGGTGATTGCTAAATGTGGGGGTGGCTCTGGCCATTTCTTACAACGAGACAGCAGTGAAGCTTGCCACATTAATTGGCTTTTCCTTGCATGAACCATTTCTCTGATAGCTTTCTATACAGAGGAGAACTTCTTTCAAAATCAGTCAGTTCCCACAAACCCTCCCTGCTTTATCAACTAAGTTTATGTCATATTCTAGAGCCTTTGTTGTCATTTAATTAATCAAGTTTACCACCTTACATGGACTTGGTTTCCCAAGAGAATTACAGTAGTTAATATCAAAGGTCACTGGTTACAGATCACCATGACAAATACAATAATGAAAAAATTTGAAATACTGTGAGAATTATCAAAATATTACACAGATACACAAAGTAACCAAATCATATTGGAAAAACAGCACAGACAGACTAGCTTGATGCAGGGTTGTTACAAACCTTTAATTAAAAAAAAATACAATGTATGCAAAGTATAATAAAATAAGGTATGCCTGTAGTCAGAATTTGTAATAACTATGTCATCCTCCCCCCCCAGCTTTAAATCACAAAAGCAAATAAATGGAAAAAATCAACTCCTGTTGTGACTAGTTTGTATGCTACTCGTTGAACTCTACTGCACTTACAGAAGCATATATTTTTATAGCTGAAATTTCCTAACATGGTCTTTATTCAAGTATTTAGATGAGGACCAGTCTTCCAGAGATAAAGGTACTGATGATACATCGTCACTGGTTGCAAAACATAAATCTTTTAAATGATTTTCTGTCTTCTTCCTGCAGCTTAGTTCATTTTAAATTGCTGGTGATAATTGTGTTACATTTTAAAATGATTACATCTAAAAATAGTTTAGAATGGAGAGATTGTATGTGGATACCATAATTTTTTAAAAACATAGCAATGGAATTAAGCACTGCCCTGAAGCATTATCCCCTGTCCAGAGGGACAGCCATTGAACCCAAGAGCTGGCAGATTTCTACCGCCTTTGGTTCTTAGTGTACATATTACAGAGGGACCATTATCTCCACCCCTCTGTGAAACCTGCAGTCCAACAGAAATAGTAGGGAAAATATGAGACGGAAATTTAAATTATCTATAACTAAAAGTGTTTTGGAGGCCAGTTTTATGGGAAAATTTGAGCATTGATTTAGTTAAAAGAAGAAAAGAAAGAAGCTGTTCGTGTGTAGGAAAACTTGGGCAAAGGCTAAAGCTTTGGGCAGAAATGCGTTTACTGAGAGTCACTGAGTGTCCACTGGTGACTGGCAGCAGGTGACAGCCTATGGCTGCAGACCTGCCCTCGGAAGCTTATGGTGCTGCAGAAACAAGAGTACTGTAGGGACCATGGCTAGAGTGAGGACAAGTCTGTATGGTGGGTCTCAAAAGCCTTGACACGTGATGTCTGAACCCCTGTTACATACCAGACCCCGTACTGGACACCAGAGATAAAGCACAAACCACAGTCTCTGCCAACGAGGACCTGCTGTGTGTGTTGGCCAGGGGACAGACGAGGTCATGCACCTCATCAGGGACAGGTTGACTCTGACGGGCCTGGCCTTTAACACATCTAGGGGTTGGCAGCTGGCAGGCAGTTGGAATGTGTGAGTCTGGAGCTTAGGGGAATGGCCTGGACAGGGAGCAAGCCAGGCCATGGACATGACTGTGACCTCCTAGAGAGGGAAAAGGGTCTGGGCCAAGCCTAAAGGAGGAGACCAAGCCTGGGCAAGAGGAGCCAGACCAGTCTGTCCAGAGCCCCAGAACAGGGAGGAGAGGCTGCAGAGAGTGATGCTTTTGCCCATATATGTATTCATGATTGTTTAGACTTTGCTGTCGTGTTCCTTTGAAGTCCTTGGCTCAGAGAAACTTTATCTCATTCAAAGTGGTGAGGCATTTAAAGAACTTGTAATAGAGGAGATCTTCAGAAATCTGATTTTACATCACATCAGTGTTCTTCAGTTATCTGACATACTTGTTCCAAAACAGAGTAACTTCCTCCATCACTGCTTGACAGCTTGAGCGTTAGAGATGCCTTTTTCCTTCTCCCTGATCTTAATAGTGCATTAACTTCCAAAAGAGCTGCAGTCGGAGTTGATTAATGTTGGGGAATTTGGAGGCTGGTTCTCTTGTCCTCTTTTGCTTTAGTGTGATATTGAACACTGAAAACTCATTAAGCCACCAGTCCTTCATTCAGGAATTAGATGGTGTCTGTTCCCCAAAATGGAAAAATGTGTTACTCAAATGATGCTTCATTTCCTCCCTCCCTTCAAAGAGGCTGCTGTGTGTCCTCTGAGGACAGGCCCTAGGGAGAGCGCAGTGAGAGCAGACACAGCCCATGTCCTGAAAAGCTTAAGCTAGCATGGGAGCCAGACAGATCAGATAACCACACAGTAAGACGCAATAGTGAGGATTGCCATGCCAGTGGAGACTGGGAACTGCAGTGGAAGGGCTCAGGGAGCTTGTTTGTGATTGATACACATTTAATTCTGGGGACTTGAGAGAATAACTGTTTGCTGTTGCCTGCTCATGAGCTATGTTTATGAGAAACAAAGTTATAACTGGTGAAATAACCCCTTCAGATACTCCAAGGTATGACACTGCCCTTGAGACATGCTTGAACAAGTGAGTAAGGATGTGGAAAGCAGAGAATAAAAGCCTGCATCCTGGGATGTCGCTTTAGAGGGCTTCCCATACATCTTCTTCCTCTGAAATATGCAAATTGTAGTTGAAGTTATAAGAGGTCACGTTCCATCTTCATCTGCACTGCGGATTGCTCAGGAGACACCTGCCGTGTCCGCCTCCCCCCGCCTGTGTCTCATGAGGTCCTTGTAGGCATGCTAGTGGATACTCATTTTCAGTGTTGGCAGCCAAGAATTCAGCTTTTCCTAAAATGACTTTTACTGTGTTCCTAGTACAACTTATCTCTTTTTCCTGTAAGCAGCATTCAATAATGATTCATCACCAGCCCTGAAGGAAAACTGTTTCAGCTTTCGTTTTTTTTTTTTCTTACTTTCCAGTCATTAAAATGTAGCTTATGCTTAAAGGAATATTTGATGGACAATTGGTTTATCTCAACAGCTCTGTAAGTTCTGTCAGCTTATTACTGCTTAAATGAAATATATCTTCTTTTGCAATTAATCTCTCTTTATCATCTGGATTTATGTCCTAAGATTGCCTTCTGATTGTCACTGACTTTAACTCACTCATGTAACCATAAATACTTATTTAATGTCCACTGTACCCAAAGCTCTTGTTAGGTCCCAGGGGTACAACTGTGGACAGTCTTTGACCTCCAAAAGCTCAGTGTCAAAATCTTAAAAGCAGAAAGAGGCATGGACCTAAAAAGTCTTAAATAACTTTCCCTTTATGTAAATCCTGGTCTTTCTAGGTAAATAACCCTGGCTTGACCACTTAATGGCTTTGTCAACTTACTTGAGCTCTGTTAAGTTGTTTCTGCATCTATAAAATAAAAATAACTTGCATGGTTCTCACAATGAGTTGCTGACGATTAGAGAATTCTCTTAGACACAAAAGATAAAAAGATTTCAGGGCCACCCATCAGAATGACGCCTGTCAGGGGGCTTCCAACAGCTGTGAGCGGCTCCTCTGCCACTCTGATGGAGGGCGCCCACCATCCCCCCAACCCCCGCGTCCAGCCTTCCTCTGCCTGCTTGTGCTCTAGCCCTGGCGACCGTGTGCCTGCCTGCACCCCAGCACACACCTGAGTATGTGCTCGGGGCGAGTGACTGAGGGGACCCCCAGGAGCAGCCCTCAGTACACAAGGCGTCAGCCCCGTCTCAGCTCCATGTCAGCAGTGCTGGCGCTTAGCTGCCAGGATTATTCAGACAGTCGATGAGGTAAACTTTGTTAGAATTGTGCTTAGTACAAAGTAAGCACTTAATATATTAATACCATTAATTTACTATAACATTATTACTTAAATACATCAACCCTGGTACTATTCTCAGCGAAATGGAACACAAGGTAAACGGGCATGTGATAATCCTCTGCTGCTGCTTTTTTTTTTTTTTAGAGAAAAGAGAATATTATCTTCTTCTTGACCCCCCTTCTCCAACTGAAAAAAAAAGCAACCCACAAAATGTGACATAGTGATTTTGACATTATTCGAAAGCATCCACATAACATATTTATTACAGCACTAGTTCCCTTTTGCCAACAGAGGACTAAAATTCTTCCAGAAAGAGCCAGCTAACAAGCTTTGTGTATCCCTCTGTTGCTTCACTGGTCTCTTCTTCCAGTTCTTAGGTATTGTGTCCTGTGACCACGTTGAGGTGGGAGTTGGGTGGGGCCACAGCCACTGTCCTCTCTGCCCGCCCATCGGGGGTCCCGCTTCTCTGCTGCAGGTACTGTTCGGCACCGCCGACGGGCAGGTGATCGTCATGGACTGCCACGGTCGGATGCTGGCCCACGTCCTGCTGCACGAGTCAGACGGCATCCTCAGCATGTCCTGGAACTACCCTGCCTTCCTGGTGGAGGACAGCAGCGAGAGCGACACCGACTCGGACGACTACTCCCCGCCCCAGGTGGCCCTGCGGGGAGGGCAGAAAGGAGAAGGACCCCTTCCCGTCAGGCAGGGTTCTCAGCGGAGTGCAGGGCGGAGCCGGCTCACTCAGTCCCTGACCTGGACGGGACCATCACCTATCTCTCTGCCATCCCTTTGCGCAGAATGACTGGTCAGGTGGCTTGGCCCTCCACTGGTTTTCCTAGACGCAGAACGAGACTGATGGCAGTTTTCATGACCCTGGGGTGTTGGGGGTTGCCTGGTGCCTAGGGAGAAACAGAGCTGAATGTGAAAACTGCTGTGCTGTTCCTACGTCCTAACCCATAGTGCTCTAGATCCGTAACATTACTGAAGCCGGTGATCCTGGCTGTGTGAGGAAAGGGTTGGTTGTGCCCATGACGAAGGCCAGCACATTGGCCTGGATGCCATGTCCCTGCCTGTTTGTTTCAGGCAGAAAGTCTTCCCTTGCTCAGTTCAGAAGAACCCACTGCCCTCACCCCACCACCTCCAAGCCTTACAGTGATGTTAGAGTAGATGGCATCTGAGTTTGTGAACATTTGGCCCAGACATGATAGATGGTTTCAGCCCCTTGGTGGGAGTGCTTTCGGGTTCTGCCTGCCCCCACCACCTTGAGCATGCCCGAGGCCCCAGAGCAGAAGCCTCAGGGGTGAGTGCTGGCCTGGCCGTCCCCACTGTCAGCCCTCAGCGTGCCCCCCCAGGGCTCTGACTCTCCCCCGGGGTCCCATCCCTGCTCCTTTTAAAGAGCCTCTCTTTTTAAAGGAGACGGTATGATGAGTAGTGAGTGAGAAGGACTGACTGCCGGTATGATGAGTAGTGAGTGAGAAGGACTGACTGCCGGTATGATGAGTAGTGAGTGAGAAGGACTGACTGCAGTGATCAAATTGGTGTCTTTCAACACTGGGCTCAGCATACTTTCAAAACAGAACTTACTGGGTTGAATGCATACTTGCTCTTCCCCTCTTACTAGGGGAGAAACAGGGTCCAGAGACCAAGGTGATGGAACAAGTCCAGGTGAAGTTTAAAGCAGCATTAGTTCCCAGCTGCTAACCAGTTCCCCTCCTCAGAAGCACTGGGACAGTTTGGAGGAGACTGAAACTTGCCTTCAGAGAGAGCAGGGTATTCCTGGTGACTTTGGGAATTTGAGCACAGAGGTCAGTACCTGCAGCATCTTAAAAGTGAAGCAGAGGACAGTTATTACGAGAGCCTCCACAGGTGGGCTGAGCAGGTGTCAGGCTGACCCACTGCAAGGGTTGGACACAGGAGCACCCCTCAGGGCTCCTTCCTTAATACACACACACACACACACACACACACACCCCATCAGCCATAGCCAGTCTCACACACACACACACACACACACACACACACCCTCATCAGCCACAGCCAGTCTGGGCCTCCTCCACATGTGGGGTCTCTTCTGGTAAGAACAGCTCACGGCGGCTGCTCTACACACACACACACACACACACCCATCAGCCACAGCCAGTCTGGGCCTCCTCCACATGTGGGGTCTCTTCTGGTAAGAACAGCTCATGGCGGCTGCTCCACACACAGCTCACGGCGGCTGCTCTACACACACACACACACACACCCCCATCAGCCACAGCCAGTCTGGGCCTCCTCCACATGTGGGGTCTCTTCTGGTAAGAACAGCTCATGGCGGCTGCTCCACACACAGCTCACGGCGGCTGCTCTACACACACACACACACACACCCCCATCAGCCACAGCCAGTCTGGGCCTCCTCCACATGTGGGGTCTCTTCTGGTAAGAACAGCTCATGGCGGCTGCTCCACACACAGCTCACGGCGGCTGCTCTACACACACACACACACACACCCCCATCAGCCACAGCCAGTCTGGGCCTCCTCCACATGTGGGGTCTCTTCTGGTAAGAACAGCTCATGGCGGCTGCTCCACACACAGCTCACGGCGGCTGCTCTACACACACACACACACACACCCCCATCAGCCACAGCCAGTCTGGGCCTCCTCCACATGTGGGGTCTCTTCTGGTAAGAACAGCTCATGGCGGCTGCTCCACACACAGCTCACGGCGGCTGCTCTACACACACACACACACACACCCCCATCAGCCACAGCCAGTCTGGGCCTCCTCCACATGTGGGGTCTCTTCTGGTAAGAACAGCTCATGGCGGCTGCTCCACACACAGCTCACGGCGGCTGCTCTACACACACACACACACACACCCCCATCAGCCACAGCCAGTCTGGGCCTCCTCCACATGTGGGGTCTCTTCTGGTAAGAACAGCTCATGGCGGCTGCTCCACACACAGCTCACGGCGGCTGCTCTACACACACACACACACACCCCCCCATCAGCCACAGCCATTCTGGGCCTCCTCCACATGTGGGGTCTCTTCTGGTAAGAACAGCTCACGGCGGCTGCTCTATGCCAGTAATGTTCAGTGAAAGTGTGTCCAGTGTTGAAAGGCAGCTTTTGGTACATTGGACCAAGATTAAGAAAATGTTTTCATCCTTCCCCTACATCCTCCTGTGTCACGTGACGTTAAAGTAATTCACGTTTGCACATCGCCAGAAACACGCAGGTTGGTAAACTCTCAGCAGGGCACCCAGAGCCCAGGGAGCCCTGCCCAGTGCCCACAGGGCTGCTGTCCCCATCACCTCTCATCCCGGGCTCCCCCTGTGCCCGTGTGGTTAGAGCCTGATGCTGTGCAGCACCGCCTTCCTAGGTGACCGCCCAGCCCAGGGTCTCGCCTGCATTGTTAGCAGTTTCCAGGCCTCCTCAGGGCTGCATGTGCAGGCCTGGGTTCGGGTCACGTGCTTGTCGCCTCGTTTTCACCCGGCACTTCTGTTCCTGCAGATGGTCCGGCAGCGTACCCTATCCCAGTGCAGAACATCAAGCCCCTGCTCACCGTCAGCTTCACTTCTGGGGACATCAGCCTGATGAACAGCTACGATGACTTGTCTCCCACCATCATCCAGTCGGGGCTGAAAGGTACGGAGCAGCCCGCCTTGCGAGCTGGGCGTCACTCCCAGGCCTGCTGACCACCGGCCTCTGCAGTCCCCTCTGCAGGGCTTAATGGAGTCTGTCCGTGAAGGTCTTTTCTCTCGCTTCTCTGCTTGTCCGACCAGTCGATTCCTGTCTATCTCATCTTGAGGAAGCACTCCCAACAGTCACTTCGTCCTCACCTGCCCTTCTCGGGAGGAGTGTTCCACTCGGATGAGGGACATGCGCCTCCAGACAACGCACAGGAGCCCCCAGGGTTCTGAGGCTTCTTGAGGAGCTGGTGGTTGTGACAAACCTGTCAAATTGAGGCATCCATGTGAAGGTCAGCGGTTAGTGCTGACGGCCTCCTGAGGGGGCGGTAGGAAGTGGTGTCTCAGGAGGAAATTGGTGTCCATCAGCATTCTGAGTGTTGTGAAATGTGCAGTTCAGGAAGTCTGCTGAGGTGGTGGCTCTGAGGAACCCTCTGGAAGAGCAGTCTGCCTCTTCAGGGTCGGATGGTGCAGTGCGGAAGCTACAGGGCAGTCTCCGGTCCCCATGCTAAAGGGGCCTGCTGTGATCTGAGTGGAGGGGGACAAACCGGAGCCTTCACTTTCTTTTTCCTTTTCTCTCTCCCTCCCTGTATCTGGACACAGGTGCGCATGTGTGGGTGCACTCATGCACACACACACACAGCGCACAAACGTCTACCAGGTAATAGATGAGTCATTAATGTGGACATCTCAGGAAGGGACAGGGCCGGGCTTCCCCGATGGCTGCATGCCGTCATGTGGAGCAGGCCTGGTTTATGCTCAGTATCGAGGGGCCCACACTTGTCTCTGCATCCTTTAGTGATCCTGGTTATATAATTTTCAGAACAAGAAATGGCATTCTTATGAAACTTACTCTTTTTAAAAGAATGACATACCTTTGGGAACTACAGCTGTCTCAGTGTAATGTTATAACTGCACCAAAGAAATCCCTGCACATTTGCTCATAGGCATTTGGACTAAGATCCTTACTCAGATGTCGCCATTTAGCGAACGGCCACCTTGAGCCCTTGGGCTTCCCTGTGTTAGCTGCTGAGCATCTTTTGAATGGCTTTTGTGTCTGGGCCTGTCCTGTGGGGGTCACCACCCACTTACCTATTAGGAAAAACCTGGATGGGGTTTTGGGCCCAAAATAATAAATAAATAGTTAAGCTTATTTATACCTGTCTATAAGAAAAAGAAAAATCCTCTATTTACTGATGCTTTTACTGTCTCCAATTGTAGAGATTTTACCATGTTGTGCTTGTCCATAACTGCTGTCTTCTCCCAGGACTGCTTTTCAGTCTTCCAGGGAAACTGGGGAACTTTAGTGACCTCAGAATGTGCTCGGTGTTGATGTCAGAATCAGTGCCGCACGTGAATGAGAGAGAGCTGCTGAGCTCACAGGTGGAGCTCAGGAACTGCCGAAATCTAGACCAAGTTCTGAAAACCATCGCTGTCATGGGGGTGCACCTTTCACCTCCAGCCTCTGCAGAATCGGCCACGGACTTCCAGAAATCAGGGATCTCTGGATAAGCCAGATCCAGTTTTAGGATCTTGAGGGAAAACAAGCTACGCTATAAGTCTTACTGTACCAGCAGCTTGTTTTACCAGCAAGAATAAGTGAATCACTCACATTGGAATTAGACACAATGTCTAACAGCTGTTTCTTCTAGGTCCTGAATGGCTCGTAGGTGAGCATCACATCTCTGTGACAGGGTGTCTGACGACACTGCCATCCAGCAGAGGGATCATCTTTTCTGAGACCCCACATCACATCACCCAGATGCTGGGTGAAAGTCAAGGCCTTGATATGCATACCTGTCCTTTATGCGAACTTCATCTGTCTAGTAGTGCACAGAACATCAAATGAATTGAATTTAGGCTTTGCTCTTGATTTGCATTTCACTTGGAGCTTTTGTAAACTCTCTGAGTCCTCTCTGGGAGTCGGGGTCACAGCAGAGGGAAGGACACTCAGGATGGACAGTGGTGGGTTCTCTGATCTGACCTGCACTCTCGTAGTTGTGCCCTTCTCATCATGGAAGTGCTGGTACTGCAGTAGATGTATCGTGTGGTTTTCTCCTGGTTTAGGTGCGTTTCAGGGGAAACAGCAGTCTCCACCCATGGAATGAATACTCTCCACCTATGGAATGAACACTCCTCTTCCACGTAATCAACCTCCCCATCCACGTAACGAACACTCTCCACCCACGTAATGAACACTCCCCACCCACGTAGTGAACACTCCCCACCCACGTAATGAACACTCTGAATCCATGTAGTGAACACTCCCCACCCACGTAGTGAACACTCCCCACCCACGTAATGAACACTCCCCACCCACGTAATGAACACTCTGAATCCACGTAGTGAACACTCCCCTCCCATGTAGTGAACACTCCCCACCCACGTAGTGAACACTCCCCTCCCATGTAGTGAACACTCCCCTCCCATGTAGTGAGTACTCCCCTCCCATGTAGTGAGTACTCCCCTCCCATGTACTGAGCACTCCCCTCCCATGTAGTGAACACTCCCCACCCACGTAGTGAACACTCCCCTCCCATGTAGTGAACACTCCCCACCCATGTAGTGAACACTCCCCTCCCATGTAGTGAATACTCCCCTCCCATGTACTGAGCACTCCCCTCCCATGTACTGAGCACTCCCCTCCCATGTACTGAGCACTCCCCTCCCATGTAGTGAACATCTGTGTTCAGAGTCTCTTGTCTTCACAAGAGAAACTTGGACGCCGTTGTACATGCTCAGTGGCTCCATTTCTTAAACTACTTAAATGAGAGTTCAGGATGGACACCACCACCCCCCACCCACCGTCAACTCATGTTGACTGCCTCCCTCTTTGTCGTTTCAGAGGTGGTGGCCCAGTGGTGCACACAGGGAGACCTCCTGGCAGTTGCTGGTATGGAGCGCCCAAGCCAGCTCAGTGACCTCTCCAGTGGCCCTCTTCTGAAGAGTGCCATGGTCAAGTTCTACAATGTTCGTGGGGAGCACATCTTTACCCTGGACACGCTTGTGCAAGTAAGGATGTGTGTTGGACACACGCTGTGACACCAGTGTGTTAATTTGCCCCCAACTTCCATTAAGTACTCCTGAACTGCTTCTACTCATTGTAATTATCTTTGGCAGACTTTAATTTTTTGTTGACCATGAATTAAATTATAGGGTATAAACCAGAAGAAGTAGGGAAAAAAAACTTTTTTCCTTTTAACCAAAATATATCCATTTCCATTCCTAAATGGTGGACAGTGAGTAAGCAGAGTGAGCTAGTGTTTATCATCTTTACAAAGTAAAGATCAACAACTTGCAGAGAAGTAAACGGTGCATCTTCATTTATTTACTCTGATTTTGTTTGTTATGCCAGTAGTATGCTTTTACATTTAAGCTAAATTATTGTTAAACAATAAATAGAAAAGCTTAAAGGTCTTTAAGAAAGTGTGCCCACGTGGGCCCCTTTCTGTTTGTTCTTATTTCCCAGAAATCTGTAGACTGCCTCATTTCTGGTGTGAATCAGTTACAGTGGAGACACAATTCCACTCTCATGGAGGTATAGTGGAGATAGGTCTGAGAGTGAGTTGATGGGGGTGATAATAAACTAGGGACTTATGTTCTAGTCTGACCCAGCTCATCAGAGAGACAGGTATGCTAGATTTTAGGAAATTTGTAGTTGTGTGTGTGCTCAGTCATGTCCAACTCTTTGTGACCCCATGGACTGTAACCCACCAGGCTCCAATGTCCATGGGATTCTCCAGGCAAGAATTACTAGAGGAGGTTGCCATTGCCTCTTCCAGGGGCTCTTCCCTAGCCAGGGATCAAACCTATGTGTCCTGTGTCTCCTGCATTGGCAGGTGAGGTCTTTACCACTGAGCCACCTGGGAATCCAGATGCCAGCACTAATTATCTAAATACATGTATTTTGAATTGTAGCAAAATACACATTTACTGTCTCAACCATTTTTTAAGTGTATTGCATTATTGTATAACCAGTCTCCAGAACTGTTTCATCGTGTAAAACTGAAACTATGCTTTCTTGTTCCTATGAATTTGACTATTCTACATACCTCATGTAAGTAGAACCACGCAGTGTCTGTCTTTTTGTGTATGGCTTATTTCATCCATGCTGTAGCCTGTGTCAGAATCTCGTTCCTTTTTAAGGCTGAAGAATATGCTGTTGTATGTGTACAACTACATCTTGTTCATCCATTCACCACCAGTGGATGTCTGGTTTCCTTCCAGCTTTTGGCTATTATGAATAATGCTGCTGTGAACAGGGATATACAAATATCTCTTTGAGATGCTTCTTTCAGTTCTATTGGATAAATGCCCAGAGTCGAATTGCTAGGTTATATGGTAATTCTTTTTCTAACTTTTTGAGGAGCTTCCATACTGTTTCCACAGTGGGCATTCCAGTTTACACTCCCACCAGAAGTGCACAGAGACCCCCCACATCCTTGCCAGCTCTTGTTGTTTTCTGGCTTTTTGGTGGTAGCTGTCCAGATGGTCGTGAGGTGGATCTCACTGTGGTTTTGATTTGTGTATCCCTGATGATTAGTTCAGAGAAGGCAATGGCACCCCACTCCAGTACTCTTGCCTGGAAAATCCCAGGGACGGAGGAGCCTGGTAGGCAGTCCATGGGGTTGCTAAGAGTCAGACACAACTGAGCGACTTCACTTTCGCTTTCATGCATTGGAGAAGGAAATGGCAACCCACTCCAGTGTTCTTGCCTGAAGAATCCCAGGGATGGGGGAGCCTGGTGGGCTGCCGTCTACGGGGTCACACAGAGTCTGACATGACTGAAGCAACTTAGCAGCAGCAGCAGCAGCAGCAGATGATTAGTTACATTGAGCATCTTTTCATGTACTTGTTGACCATGTGTATATCTTCCTTAGAAAAATGTCTGTTCAAGGCCATTGCCCATTTCCTAACTAGATTGTTCTTTTTTGTTTGTCGTTGAGTTGTAGGATTTTTTTTTACAGATGTTTATTGGTATTAGTTTTATTTATTTATTTATATAGGCTGCGTTGCATGGCATGTGGGATCTTAGTTCCCCAACCAGGGATCGAACCTGAGCCCCTTGCAGTGGGTGTGCAGATTCTTAACCATTGGACTGCTGGGAAGGTCCCAAGTTACAGGATTTAAGTGTATGTTTCGACAGTGTAAAATCTTCTGTGAGCAGAGAAGCATATTTGTTTGTTCATCTGTTCAAGCATCTAGCAAACATATTTTGCGGGCTCCTATGCAGCTGGGCCCTGAGCTCAGAGCTCTGAGTGCTAGGATATAGAAGGTGATGCAGGAGCGAGTCAAGGTAACGAGCTGGAGTCACGCCCCAGCCAGAGAAGGGCAGCGTGGTTTTAAGGTGAGATTCAGCGTTGCCCAGGCTACCTCTGCAACCCCTAGAGGCAGAAGTGGTATAAGCTGCCTGATACTAGGAATTGGAGAAATTCATGTAGCAGAAAGATGAAGAATGGAAGGAGCTTAGGGAACTGGGAAGAAGGTTACAGAAATGGGCAGCCACGGAGTTGGAGTGGGAAGAAGCTCTGTGACCTGAGAGTGGCCAGAAAAAAGTCATAATCAGGCATTCTCAGAAAGAAGGGATAACACAGGGTGGGAAGCTGTGCTTGGATAGGAGATTCAAACTCCTGCTTTAGAAGTGAAGTGGCTCCAAGTGATGAGGCGATCCTGGGAAGCGCTGAAGTGGAGCAGAGTTGAGGCCAATAGCAGGAGGCCAATGTGTGTGGCAAAGTAAGTGTAGATACTGGAATCCCTGTGTATTTGAGATTGAAGAAGAGGTTGCCTTTCTTACACAGTAACTGTGACCCTACTGCCAGTTTATTTCCTGGAACTTAGTATAGGTGCTCAGTAAGTACGTGTTCAGTGGATTGACAGATGGACAGTTACGGTTTTTTAGTTCTTTCTGTTGAATATTTGAGCCGGTAGGCTGTGTGCCCTCAGTTAGATCTCATGCCAGCTTTCTACCTCTTGGTTAACTGAGAGACAAGTAGGAGAGCTTGGGAACTCTCCGCCCTTTCTGACTTAAGATCTTTTATGTCTGCTAGAGCATTTGTGAATTGAAGCGCGGAAACATGCTCCCAGTGCACTGAGCATCGTGCATGATTCTCTCTGACTCGGTGCACCCTTCCCACCAGCCTTGCATCCCCCCTCCAGAGACTGTCCTTCCTGGCCATTTCAGCTTGGGGAAATCCATCGTCTCTCTTGTCCACACAGACACGTCCTTTGGTAAATCTGCCCAAGAATGCAACCTCTCTTCTCTGTGAACCTTCAGAGTGTTTACTACCTCTGGCACGGGTATTACACTTTTCTTGTTTACTTGTTTTACTTTCTTAAAGTCAAAGACCAAAGTTTCTTTATTTTTCTGATCTTCACTGTGCTTAGAATGCAGTAGAAGCTCAATGACCTTAACCATTTGCAAGAGTTCTCATCAGCTCTCACATGAAACTAGCACAGATCTTGAGTTTAAGCCATTTGAGGCTCAGGGATAAGAGACAGACTGGCTGTCTTATCTACCTTGGAAAAGATATTCACATAGCGTCCCTGCATTTTAATAAATTGTTGACTCTCTTTTTCATTTGAGGGTCTGTTTCAGCCATTGAAAAATTACCTCAATAATATACAGTTAAATAATGATGCTGTTAAAAACCAAGTACAGTATCGATTGCGTGTAGCAGCAGCTTAACTGTCATCTGTAATGATTCTAGAATCACGTGTCTGTACTGTGCTGTTCAAGTTGTCCAAAGGCAGGAACATTTTTATGGCAGGAAGGAAGTTAGGCAGCTTATTGGGCTGTTTATAAAAAGAACTAAATGCAGTTTAGATTGGATAATTTATTTCCAAGTTAATGAGATTGTAGATTATTGAGCACAAAGCCAGTGCCCGGCAGACTGGTGGCAGCCTTGCTTTAAAACAGGCTCTCCTGAGTTACTCACAGCGGCAACACCTGAGGCTGATGCTCTTAGAAGGAAATGCACTCTAATTCATTTTCCTTTCCTTCCTCCCTGTCATACTTTAAAAGTCTAGAGTCCATCTCACCAGCTGCTATCTGTGACCATCTTTATGTAATTGGGGGTTCCCAGGTGGCACTAGTCTCCAGTACAGGAGATGCCAGAGACGAGAGTTGGATCCGTGTGTCAGGAAAAGCCCCTGGAGGAGGGCATGGCAACACACTCCAGCATTCTTGCCTTGGAAACCCCATAGATGGGGGAGCCTGGCGGGCTGCAGTCTATCAGGTCGCAAAGAGTCAGACACGACTGAACTGCTTAGTACGCACATATATGATTGCATATCTGATAATCTGACCACAGAGTTTGAGGGTTGGCATCACTGAGTATAGTTCAAAGGCTTCAGTAATTCAGCTCAGTGTGTTTTTGTTTGGTTGGATTGTTGGATTTTGGGGGTTTGTGTGTTTTAGCTTTATGAACTTTTTCTGTATTAAAGGCAGATTGGTAGAATCGCCTTACATTCTGTAAGGTTCAGGTATTAATGTAAGATATTTGGGTAAAAAATTAAAAGAGGAAGATAGTGTGAACACTGAAAAGTCAAGTGAGTGATTATGGTCATTGACTTTCTGTGCTCTTGAAGGAGACTCTTTTAGCAAAAACTGTACTTGCCTCCCGGAGAAGGCAATGGCACCCGACTCCAGTACTCTTGCCTGGAAAATCCCATGGACAGAGGAGCCTGGTGGGCTGCAGTCCATGGGGTCACTAAGAGTAGGACATGACTGAGCAACTTCACTTTCACTTTTCACTTTTCACTTTCATGCATTGGAGAAGGAAATGGCAACCCACTCCAGTGTTCTTGCCTGGAGAATCCCAGGGATGGCAGAGCCTGGTGGGCTGCCATCTATGGGGTCGCACAGAGTCCGACACAATTGAAGCAACTTAGCAGCAGCAGCAGCAGTACTTGCCTCCTTTTGTTGAGAATTAACTCTGCCTATTCTCACAAAGCTGGCATAGGTATGCTTTTCCCATTGTTTGCTGTAAATAGATGAAAAAGTTCTTTCCGGGGTTGTCTGCTTACAAAATTCAAGAATGGTGCGTGTTCTTTTAAAATGGAGGTTTGGGTGAATGAGTCCTGAGCCAGCTTTTATTACTGTGGCTTAGTTTTTAGTCAGATCATTGTAACTTCATATTCAGAACTATCCATGGCACCAACCAACACAGTTTTACGGTGACTAGTCACCACCTTGGTCTATTTATAAGCGAACTGTTCTTGAAGGCTTTCCTTCTGTGTACCTGCCTGTACAAACATTGAATACCTCCTTCTATCCAGGGCTGTGAACATTTGAAGTGTATTTCCTCTGAAAGAGATACCCACCTTCTTAAGGGGAGCTTAGGCTTCCTTGGTGGCTCAGTGGTGAAAGACGAAAAACTCTGCCTGCCAATGCAGGAGATGTGGGTTCAGTCCCTGGGTTGGGAAGACACCCTGGAGAAGGAAATGGCAACCCATTCCAGTATTCTTGCCTGAGAAATCTCATGGACAGAGGAGCCTGGCAGGCTGTAGTCCACGGGGTTGCAAAGAGTCAGACACGACTGAGCCACTAAAGAACAATAGAAAGGAAGGCAGGTGGTTGGGTAATAGGAGGCCTCTCTGACATTCCCGGGGTCTGACTCCCCAGCAGGCTCTCATCACTCAGAAACCACGTGACTGGGTGGCCACCTTTTCTCTCTCTCAGTCCAGTGTAGCTGGTTTGACCCTTTCGTGGTCTGTTGACTCTAATCCCACTTGAACAGCTTATCTTTAACAAGGGAAGGACATCCTGCTTTTTATTTTTATTCCCCTGAAGTTTTGTTTTGTTTTGTTTTGTTTTCCCCTTAAGTTTTTAGGGGCTTCCCTGATAGCTCAGTTGGTAAAGAATCTGCCTGCAATGCAGGAGACCCCAGTTTGTTTCCTGAGTCGGGAAGATCTGCTGGAGAAGGGATAGCCTACCCATTCAGTATTCTTGGGCTTCCCTTGTGGCTCAGCTGGTAAAGAATCTGCCTGCAATGTGAGAGACCTGAGTTCGATTCCTGGGTTGGGATGATCCCCTGGAAAAGGTAAAGGCTATGCACTCTAGTAATTCTGGCCTGGAGGATTCCATGGACTATATGGTCCATGGGGTTGCAAAGAGCCAGACACGGGTGAGCGACTTTGACTTTGCTAAGTTATCAGAGGACCCCATGCAGTGCACACAGATAGTGGAGTAGTGGGAAGCTTTGGGCTCCAGTCACAGGCATCATCCTTGTGTCCACGTCCACAGCTCCCTCGGGTCAGGCCTCAGCTGAGACTTCCTCCAGGGACACCTTCTTCGTCCCTCTGCCTGAATGACCCCTGCTCTTCCTTTGGCCCCTTATGTTACTGCTGTTACCTTGCAGCATTGTCACCATCTGACACTGTCAGACCGTCTGTGTCTGTCACAGAGCCCAAGACCCTCCTGTCTCCCCTCCCTCCTCAGAGCCTCAGACCCATGAAGCGGGGAATTCCTTTTCTTCTCTGTCAATCCCCAGATGCCCAGCAGGTGTCCAGCTCACTACATACACTTTACAGGGACTCACTGACGGACTGATGACAGCTCATAGGTGAGTATGATTGGTGGACACACGGCATGGCTCATGTGGCAGCAGGAGGTGAGGTCAGGAGCTCGTTGGTGTCTCTTCATGTGCTGTAAGGGGCTGAAACCAGCCGTTGACCATCCGTGATGCCGTGGCCAGGGAGGCTGAGGAAGCAGACTCCCCTCTCTCCTCACAAGGGGCTGGCGTCTGCCACAGAGAGAGGGCAGCCTGACCGTGCACAGCCGCTCCCTGAGCTCCCTGTGAGCGTCCCACATCTCCAGCCAGGGGCCACCTGTGTCTGTCTAGCACATCACCAGGGCACCAGGTTCCTGCCACACCAGTGCTCCCTAGGTGTGTCTTGTCTTGTGCCTCAGATTTACATGCAAAATACCTACAGCAGATTCAGATCTGAATATTATCAACTCCACACCTCTAGCTTTGGTTCTAAAAATAGTCATTTTGTGCAATTTGAGAAAGTGATGAAGCCTACAGATTTGCATCTGAGCTTTTCCCTAGCAGACGACAGCTGTTCAAACGAAAACATCATCTGTGGGAGTCGTGTGTATCCAGGTTTGCTGGAAGAGAATATTGGGCAGAATTCCTTTTCTCTTCGGTTCTCTTCGGCTGCAGCTAATCCTGGGCTGGGGGGCGTGCCTGGAGAAGACATGCCCTGTGAGTGAGGCTCGATTGGGCGAGACCGAGGAATGCCTGTTCCGCCTACAGATGGGGCCCCAGAAATCGCCGAGGGTGGGGCCGCTGGCTGGAGGCACCTGACGCTGCGTCTGTGCCGCCACTTGACTCCTGTGCTTTCCGAAACAACACAGCACTTGTGGTGAGGGCTCGTAGGCTGGGCCCCCAGTGACCGGCGCAAGAAGGAAGCGAGCCTTGTAGAGAGGAGGCGGACATGTAAGCACCTTTGCAAGTACACACGGAGTATAAAAGGATTTTGTGGTGTGTGTTAATTTTCTTATTTCCAGCTTTTATTTGATATGAACACTCTTGAGTTTAAGGTGTACAGGGTGTGGATTTGATACCCTTATATATTATAGTATGACTAAGCATGATTATGCTACTAAAAGAACTTTTGTCCTAAACTGCACTAATGGGAAAGTAGTTGCTGATGCCAAGAAGTTTGGGGGTATATTTTCTTATGTGTTGTCTTCCTGGTCGTCATCTGTGCTCACATCTTGTTGTCAGGTAACAGTGTCCTCTGTTGGGTCTGCCCTCTGTGAGGGGTCCTCTCACTAGGAGGCCCATCTTGGAAGTAGTCTGAAGCCCCCAGACTGAGCGCCCGGCCCCCTGGGCCTCCTCCAGGGGACCGCGGCCATGGTCCCATGCAGCAGCTGCCCGGCCTTACTGTGATGGCAGTGAAAGGTGAATTATCTTCAGCCTTGCATTTTGTTTTGAATTTGAAACCAGATTTAGCTGACCCTGGAGGCTGTTTTAAGCTAATGTCTTCATGTGTTCCTTTTATCTCGATGATTGTCACTGAAGTGTCATGAAAGTTCTCCCCCTATCTTTTTCGTATGCAAGATCTGATGTTCCCTGCTTCCGATCCTGGCAGCCCCTCAGGACTCCATTAAATTAGGACTCCATCTGCCTGGATCTGAAGAAGCAGATTCTCTCGCTGCTTCTCCATCACAGCCCTCCACCTCTTTCTTTCTTCCTTGGCTGATGGAACCCCTGAGCCTTGGATTTCTTTTCCCTGATGCAGCCAGTTTCTGACTCGCGTATTTGGCTATCATCCTCCCTTTTCAAAGTAAGTAACATCCACAGACCCCTAGAGCAGCTGCCACAGAAACTGTGTTCCTCTCTGCTTTCCTGCCCCGTCAGCTCAAGGATAGTTGAGAATCTGTGGGTTGTCACTTGTGATGGGTCCCAGAAGCACTGTTATCTTTCGTCTCCTTTAATCCTCACAGCCCTCATTTTATTCATGAAAAAGTACAAGACTTCCAGGGTTATATAATATTCCCCGGGTCACAAGCTTGTGGCTTGAATCCAGTGTTGACCTATCTGAAATGGTCTTTGTCAGGACCAAAGTGATGGGCCATCTGGTCTACCCCCTCACTATCCCTCCAAGCCTTGGACTGCTACTGATTACTTCAGGATCCAAGTAGGCAGGGCCTCAGTAAGGAAAAGGGGTTACTGTACCCCAGGCTAAGTGCATTCCCTGGCAGAAATGTCATTATATGAAGCTCAGTTAGGTTTTTTGGTCACCAAATTTAATGAGATAATCCATGTGAAAGAATTTCGTAACACTGTTCTGGTGCTTTGGGCTCTGGCCTGGGGACCTAACTGCTATTCACCAACAGTACTGACTCTTTATCATATGGATTTAATGTTCTCTATTGTGCTTTTTAAAACCAACATGCTGCAGATCTGTGAGATGACTTCGTTTTGCTCGACACGGAGTGCGTGACCTCAGTTTGCTTTCCCAAGAGTCCAGGCTGACTCACCCTGCCTTCCCTCCCTGGCAGCGCCCCATCGTCTCCATCTGCTGGGGACACCGGGACTCACGGCTGCTGATGGCGTCGGGACCAGCCCTGTACGTGGTGCGCGTGGAGCACCGGGTGTCCAGCCTGCAGCTGCTGTGCCAGCAGGCCATCGCCAGCGCCCTGCGCGAGGACAAGGACGTCAGCAAGCTGACCCTGCCCCCCCGCCTTTGCTCCTACCTCTCCACTGCCTTCATCCCCACCATCAAGGTGAAGCCCCCCACTGCCTCCTCCCTCACCCTGCCCGCCTGCCGCCAAAGGACCGCGGGGAGGAGGGTGGGATCAGGGAGATAGGCAAGAGTCTGCAAGCAGAGCACCAGTCACGCCGCGTCCATAGTCTGCCATGTCCTCCCGCCGTGTGGGCCACCCCTCACGTCCATGTCCAAGGTGGATTGGTCCTGGGTGATGGAACCAAGCCTCCCGTGGCAAAGGTAGCATTCCAAGCCTGACTGCTGGGACCCTCCCAATGACCAGTCTGTCGGTTCAGTCCTGACTCATTTTCAGGTGCTGCTGTGATTCCCATGTGCGAGAGCAGGGCACGTGTTCCTGGAAGTCAGCTAGCTCTTCATCCACAGTTACGGGAGTGGTCAGGATTGAGCCCCGTTTGGTCCTAGGGTCTGTTCTCCTCACCCCTGTGCTCAGGAGGCCGACCCCACGCAGCACTGGCTGCCAGCTGTACCCTGGCGGTAACCTGGGAGCTAGTCTGTTCTTGGAGTGGGTGGACTGTGCTGCCAGTCCCTGTTTAAGGGCGGCTTTTCCTCCTACCCTCTAGGCCTCCCTCTGCTCCTTAGGTTCTTTTCTGTACAATATTCTCTTTTTTGTTTTCTGTCTTGCTTCTAAGTATCACATTGGCCTGCTGGTTACTTTTTCTCTAAAATATCAGAGTTTTAGAACCTGTTATGATTCCCGCCCCCGGCCCCCGCCCCTAGTTGGTTTACAGTCTTGGTTCTGCAGTAGTGATTCTCAGCCCTGGCTGCACATTAGAGTAACCTGGGGAGTTTTGAGAACATGCCCGTGCCCAAGCCTGCCCGCAGGTTCCAGTTCCACTTTCTGAGGTGGGGTCCTGGCTGAGGTCTCCCTGAAAGCTCCTGGGAGAGTCCTATGGGCCCCCAGAGCCATGAGTCCCTGAGCCGCAGCCAGTGCAGAGTCAGCGGTGAGGCCCACACACCCTTCCTTCCGTGTCCTGCCTCCAGCCCCCAATTCCAGACCCCAACAACATGCGGGACTTCGTCAGCTACCCGTCGGCTGGCAGCGAGCGGCTGCACTGCACCATGAAGCGCACGGAGGATGACCCGGAGGTGGGCGGCCCGTGCTACACGCTCTACCTGGAGCACCTGGGCGGGCTGGTGCCCATCCTCAAGGGCCGGCCATCAGCAAGCTGCGGCCCGAGTTCGTCATCATGGACCCGCGGACTGACGGCCGATCAGGTGGGGCCCTCCCCCAGGGCGCAGCTGCCCGTGCGCAGGTGGGGCCTGTGGATGAAACATGAGCCAGCCTCGGCTGCCCAGGAGCATCCTTGAAGCCGCTCTATTTCTCTGTTAAAAGTTAAGACTTCTCTAAATGCTCCTTCTGCCGGGGTTGTGAAAGCGTTCCATAGGGCTCTGTGGGGTTTGGGGCTGTGGTGAGAGTCTGCGAGTTACTTATCAAGTGTTCACTGAGGACCTTATGTGCTGTGGAGACGATCGGTAGGCAGGAGTTCAGTGCTGCCTGCCCGCCCCCAAGAGGGAACGAGAGAGTTAAAAGCTTCTAAACCTCCAGCCCACTCCTCAGCCTCCCTCTAGAATCTTACTGCTGCCCCTCGCTCATCCCCCATCAGCTGCGCATTAGCTGACTGCCAAGAGCAGTGCCCACTCATCCATGGAGATCTAGCATGACCGGCCAGCCCGTCCTTCCAGGAGCTCTCCAGACTGGTCTCCGTGGGTGCCCAGGTGCTCCCTGCACGGTTCCCCCTGGGAGCCTCCCTCTCCTTCCTTCCTTCCCCCTTTGGACAGCACTCTCCCCTGTGCCTGCCCCCACAGCTATATTTTAGACACACATAGCTTGTCTGCTTCCACTGCTCCACAGCTGGAAAGGAGTTTGGCCTCAGTGTGAATTGTACACGGCATTTCCCCCACGTCTGACTTAGATTTACATGGGACTTTGGACTTTAGACAAGAGTGTTGATGCTGGAATGAGGCAGAAGACTTGGGGGCTGCCGGGACAGAGTGTGTGTATCTTGCATGGGAAAGGGACAAGAATTTGAGCAAGGCAGCAGGCTAGGGTGCTGCAGACCATGTTTGGAGACAAGGCTTTTAGGGGCGATTACGACTGAAGGAGGTCCTTATCCAGTATGACCATGGCCTCGGAAGGAGGAGAGAGGTCTCTGGTCTCCCCACACGTGCTTGCCGTGTAGGACATGGTGAGGCGGGACTGTCAGCAGGAAGGGAGAGCACCCTCGCCAGAACCTGATCCTGCTGGCACCCTGATCCCAAACTTCCGGCCTCCAGACTAAGAAAGTAAATTTCTGTTGTCTAAGCCCATGTGAGGTATTTTTGCCATAAGCTTCACTCCATAGACACCTTGCTCTGAGCATTTTCACTGTGAAAAATAAAATAACTCACAGACAGTTTGGTTTGACAGCTTGGTTTCAGCTGGTTGAAATGGCAGTATTAGGGGATGGGCCCTTGGGGAGGTGATTAGTGCAAGAGGGCAGGGCCTATATATCATAAGCTCAGTACCTTATAAAAAGGGCTGCAGTAAGATTGCCGGCCTCTCCTGCCACAGGAGGGCACGGTGAGAAGCCCGCAGTCCACAGCCCCGAAGAGGGCAGGCTTGGAACCCAGCCATGCTGGCCCCCTGACCTGGGACATCCAGCCTCTAAAACGGCAAGACTTTAATTTCTGTTGTTTATAAGCCACCCGATGTGTGGTATATTATTATAGAAGCCCAAACAAACTAAGACATTAGGAGAAAAAGAGCAAGTAGTGAGTCCCATAGCGATGGTGAAATCCTGGCCTGCACAAGTAGGTCAGTGTTGAGTGGACAGTGTGTTGCAGAACTTACGTGGAAGCATCCTGCGGGCTCACAGGGGTTTCTGAATCATGGCCAAGCTTCCTCTGATCCAGGAATAGTTTGTAATTATCTAATTACAGATAAAGCACTACTCGGGGCGGGTGATGGGACTCGGATGCCCAGCACTGGGGCTTGCTGGGTGCAGGAGTTGTGTTCCCCAGTCTGGGCAGCAGTTTAGGGCTGCGGTGGTGACACAGATGGGGCGTCAGCGGCCTGCCTGCCCGGCTGTTCTGCTCTACCTCCTGTGGCCTCCGAGAGGCCTCTGTCTGCAGATGTCACCTCCGTGTGCTCAGAAACCTAGAGACTGGTTTGAATGAACAGACTCATCCTTGTAGATGTAAGTAGCCCTTTTGAACAACCAATCTCTCGTATTCTAGAATAATTTCATTCGGCTTCCTTATTACTTTGCAAGGTAATGTTCTTGGAGCCCCAAGGGATGAGGAAGTCAGCAAAGGAGAAGGGTATTTTGGGGGAAAGTCTAACATGAATTCCATCTGCTCTGTGGCTTTGTGACAGCCCACTCCCCGCACATCGCCTTCGGCCCGGGGCCTCCATCTCTGGCCTGGTGGCCAGCTGGCTCCCGAACGGGCCCATCCTTGGAGTCCACAGCTACCACTCGGTGTCTACTGCTGGGGTCCTCTTCCAGCTGTTGCTCAGAGCAGGCTGGAACCCACAGAGGGGTTCTTCCCAGGTCCTGGGTCAGCAGCAGGCCCCCAGGGGGCAGTGATGGGGCTGGAAGGGCCCTGAGTCGGCAAGCCGCTTGCATGGCCTGGGTCCCAGGGCTGCTGAGAGCCCACGTGGACCCGGACTGATGCCGAGGGGGTCCTGTGGCATGAGAGCACAGCCGATTTGGCTCCAGCTTTCCACATGGTAAATGGGGCCAGGCTGTTTTGTACATTCCAGAGGCATTACAGTTCATACCCATGTTGATAGCAACTGGAATAGCGTGAAAATGTAGAAGGAAAACTGTCCTGCTCCTTCCTGTTTCAACCTCTAGACTAAAAATGACAGCCTATGGAGTGAGTCTGTCCTCTGGTTTCCAGTAACGACTACTGCTGGGGGCTAATCGGCGTCACTCCCCTAAATGTTGCTGCTTGGTGTCTCACCAGATGAAATCTATGGAAACAGCTTGATTTCCACCATGATCGACAGCTGCAACTGCTCAGACTCCAGTGACATTGAACTGAGTGATGACTGGGCTGCCAAGAAGTCTCCCAAAATCTCCCGAGCTAGCAAATCACCCAAACTCCCAAGGTAACCTGGACGTGCAGGAGTGTGCTCCCTGCTGTGTGTCTCTGGAGATGTGTCAGGGGTGTGTCTGTGGCAGAGTCCCACAGAAACCAACAGTTGAGGGGCACAGGTAGCAGGCATGCCTACCTTTCACTGGAAGGCCTGCCTGCAGCCGTCTCAGCTTCCCTCATCCTCTCCTTTGCAACAGAAAAAAGCGTCCAGGAGGAGGTCTGCTAAGCACGCAGAACTTCCAGGGGTCAGCACTGATGGTGGGTACCATGGGAGTCACAGCCAGGGGGCTTGTTTTATCTTCCACTTTGAGAAGAGTAAGGAAGAGGCTTTACAGTGTATGTAGCATGTTAAAGAGAATGTCAAATTGTTGTTCAGTCGCCCAGTTGTGTCCGACTCTTTGCAACCCCATGGACTGCAGCATGCCAGGCGTCCCTGTCCCTCACCAGCTCCCAAACTGTGCCCAAGTTCATGTCCATTGCATCAGTGATACCATCCAGCTGTCTCATCCTCTAACGCCTTCTTTTCCTTATGCCCTCAATCTTTCCCAGCATCAGGGACTTTTTCACTGAGTCAGCTGTTTGCATCAGATGACCAAAATACAGGAGTTTCAGCTTCAGCATCAGTCCTTTCAATGAGTATTCAGGGTTGATTTCCCTTAAGATTGGCTGGTTTGATCTTGCTGTCCAAGGGACTCTCAGAAGTCTTCTCCAACACCACAGTTTGAAGGCATCAATTCTTTGGCACTCAGCCTTCTTTATGGTCCAGCTCTCACAACTGTACATGACCACTGGGAAGACCATAGCCTTGACTATACAGACCTTTGTTGGCAGAGCAATATCTCAGCTTTTCAACACACTGTCTAGGTTTGTCATAGCTTTCCTGCCAAGAAGCAAATGTCTTCTGATTTCATGGCTGCAGTCACCATCTGCAGTGATCTTAGAGCCCACAAAGAGGAAATCAGTCACTACTTCCACCTTTCCCCTTCTATTTGCCATGAAGTAATGGGGTCAGATGCCACGATCTTAGTTTTTTAATATTTATTTCTAAGTCAGCTCTTTCACTCTCCTCTTTCACCCTCATCAGGAGGCTCTTTAGTTCCTCCTTGCTTTCTACCATCAGAGTGGTATCATCTGCGTATCTGAGTTTGTTGATGTTTCTCCCCCTATCTTGATTCTAGCCTACAACTCATCCAGCCCAGCATTCCTCATGATGTGCTTAGTGTATGGATTAAACAAACAGGGTGACAGCAGACAGCTCTGCCTTACTCCTTTCTCAATCTTGTTTTATCTTCTACTTTGAGAAGAGTAAGGAAGAGGTTTTTACAGTGTATGTAATGTGTTAAAATGTCAATTACATGCCTATAATTCTGTAATGGGAAAGTAGTGAACTAAAGTTTGTCATAAGGAGTGGCAAAACATTGAGAGTAGACGGAAAGACCTATGTTGTTACAGATAAGAAACCCAGCATTCCCCATCTGAGCTCCCTGACCTGGACACCGATTTCCTTAAAGGGTGCATTGATCATCACTGAGACCCTCACCTCTAAATATCCTCTAAAGTTCCTGGGTGTTGCAGTCTCCAGACCTGGCCCTCCTTCCTGCCGTCTCCCAGTGAATCCCCCCACCCTGCAGCCAGGCTGGTTGTCCTCAACACAAGAGCTTTAACCAGCTCTGTCCTCAGCCCTAGATGTCTTATTGAGTCCTCAAGCCCATATATGTGAGGCTCAGTGCTTTTCTGTCATAGGGTGCCATCAGCCTTACCATATTCATCTTTATAATACTGTACTCTCTGGGTGGGGCAGATTGGTGTTAAACACATGTCCCCCATCCCCCATGTCATAACCATGGAAACCGAAGGAAAACTTTAGATCTGCTGCTGCTAAGTCGCTTCAGTCGTGCCCGACTCTGTGCGATCCCAGAGACGGCAGCCTTCCAGGCTCCCCCGTCCCTGGGATTCTCCAGGCAAGAACACTGGAGTGGGTTGCCATTTCCTTCTCCAGTGCATAAAAGTGAAAAGTGAAAGTGAAATCGCTCAGTCGTGTCGGAATCCTAGCGACCCCATGGACTGCAGCCTACCAGGCTCCTCTGTCCATGGGATTTTCCAGGCAAGAGTACTGGAGTGGGATGCCATTGCCGCCTTAGTTTAAATATAGTGGCGAAATGCTAGGTCAGTCTGTTGAAATCTGATATCATGTATTAGGACCTGTGAAGTTGTTGTGGCTTTGAGGTGAGAAATAACTCTTCCCACCCGCCATTTTCCCCAGGATTAATTTTGTAAACCCCTGACAGAATGCATTTCTAAACACACTATTTGCTGCTGTTGGTTAGCTGCTAAGTCATGTCTGACACTTTCTCACCCCCTTGGACTGCAAACCCACTAGGGTCCTCCATCCGTGGGATTTCCCAGGCAAGAATACTAGAGTGGGTTGCCATTGCCTTCTGCAGGGGATCTTCCTGAATTGAACCCTGGTCTCCTGCACTGCAGGTGGATACTTTACCACTGAGCCACCTGGGAGGCCCACTATTAGTAGAAAGTGAAAGTTAATTCTCAAGTGAAAGCATTAGTTGCTCTGCTGCTGCTGTTAAGTCACTTCAGTCATGTCCGACTCTGTGCGACCCTATGGACTGCAGCCTTCCAGGCTCCTCCGTCTGCAGCCTTCTAGGCTCCTCCGTCCCTGGGATTCTCCAGGCAAGAGTACTGGAGTGGTTTGCCATTTCCTTCTCCAATGCATGAAAGTGAAAAGGGAAAGTGAAGTCGCTCAGTCCGACCCTCAGTGACCCCGTGGACTGCACCCTTCCAGGCTCCTCCGTCCATGGGATTTTCCAGGCAAGAGTACTGGAGTGGGATGCCATTGCCTTCTTCGGTTAGTTGCTCAGTCGTGTCCAACTCTTTGCGACCCCACAGACTGGGGCCTGCAGGGTTTCTCTGTCCCTGGAATTCTCCAGGCAAGAATACTGGAGTGGGTAGCCATTCCCTTCTCCAGAGGATGGATCGAACCCAGGTCTCCTGCACTGCTGGCAGATACTTTACCATCTGAGCCACCAGAGAAGCCTCAAGTAAAAGTTCCTGACAAATGAATCACTTGATCCAACTATAGTTTATTTTAAAATATATATTATTCCACATATAATTCTGTCCTTCTTTCCTCACGTTCATAAGGCAAAAAAGCAGGCGGTGTGGACTTGATTAAATGAAGGACCCCGCCCCTAGAGTGTGACGTCCACGGGGGCTGCTCGAGAGTGAGGAGGTCCTGGGGGCCCACGGGTGGGTGCCTGACCCCGGCCTGGTTTCTGCAGGATCAACATCGAGGCCCGGAAGTCCCCCAAGCTGTCGCGCGCTGCTCAGGAGCTCTCCCGCTCTCCTCGCCTGCCCATGCGCAAGCCGTCCATCGGCTCGCCCAGCCTGGCACGGAGGGAGTTCCCCTTTGAAGACATCACTCAGGTATTGGAGCCCCGCTGCCCTTCCCCCTTGCACGTGCATGAGGGCGGCTGAGCCCTGGGGACCGTCTCTGTGCCTGGGACGGCAGCCCCTCGAGGCCCTTGTCTCCTCCTTGTCCCACTCGGCTTCTCTCCCACCTCGGGGATCCCCGTAGCTGCCACGAGAGCCTTCTCGAAGGCAGCTCTGCTTGAGACATCTCCTCACATCCACCGCAGGAACCCCAACCACTCCTGACCCCTCAGTGACTCCCAGTGTCCCAGGAGCCCAGCCCTGGTCGCAGCCCCACGTCTGGCTGGCCTGTCTCCCTCCTGGCCCCCTTCACCCCGGGGCCACTGCCTTGCAGTTGACTGCCTCTTCAACTTTCTGCCTGTATCTCCTGGTCAGTGGGCCCAAGTTCTTGTTTGCTCCCCGTGGTTTCTGTCTTCAGGTTTCCAGGTATAACCACCTCTGTCCAAAGCCTGCCTTCCCTGGCTTAGCCACGATAAGGCCAGTACCTCCTGTTTATGCTCCCTTATCCTTTCTTGGCGACTCCCTTGTGTGTGAATAACTACAAGCCTTATCTCCTCCCTAGGGTTATAAGCTGAGGGTATGTGTGTATATAGGTTTTTATTTTTAACTATAATTGACCTGCAACACTATTGTTAGTTACTGGTGTACAACATAGTGATTTGGTATTTTTATACATTTTAAAATGGTCACTATGATAAGTCTGCTTACTGGCTGTCACCATACAAAGTTATTACAATGTTATTGACTATATTCTCCATGCTGTACATTTCATCCCTGAAAGTATTATTTTGTAACTGGAGTGGTAGCTGTCAATCTCCCTCAGCTATTTCACTCATCACCCTCCACCCCAACCCCGGCAACCACCTGCTCGTTCCCCATGATTCTGTTTCTGTTTTATGTTTGTTCATTTGTTTTTTTTTTGCAGTCCACGTGTAAGTGAAATCATGCAGTATTTGTCTGACATACTGCACTTAGCATACAGCCTCCAGGTCTATTCGTGTTATTGCAGATGGCTAATATTTCACTCTTTCTATGGCTGAGGAATATTTTAGTGTGTGTGTGTGTGTTTACCACAGCTTCTTTACCCATTTATCTGTTGTTGGGTAGTTAGGTTGCCTCCATGTCTTGGATGCTTTAAATAATACTGCTCTGAACATTAGAAGTGCACATATCTTCTCAAATTAGGGTTTTGAGGGTTTTCTTCTCAGACAGTACCCACAAATGGAATTGCTGAGTCATATGGTATTTCAATTTTTAGTTTTTTGAGGAACCTCCATACTGTTTCTCACAGTGGCTGTACCAGCTTACGTTTCTACCAGCAGTGTTGGAGGGTTCCCTTTTCTTGAGGAGCTGGGCTTTATTCATCTTTATTTCTGCTTTTGCACCTGTGTGTGCACACATGCTTGCACACACACAGAGCCTATGTATATGTGTGGTTTGGGGCACAGTGATAACTTTTAAAATTTTTTGAAATTTAATCAAATGAGAAAACAGATAATTGGGTGGTCTCGGGACACACAGTTATCAGTGCAACTGATGTTTCCAGGAGAAATATCAAGGCTCAGAATGGAGTCAGAGCTTGGTACCCTTGTAGTTCAAGTGACCAGGTAAAAGGAGAGGCGAAGAAAAGTGTGCTAAAGTCACTCTTGTGACCTTTTAACCTCGCCACACACGGACACGCTGGGATCCGTCCACCCCTTGCTCCCGACCCGAGAACCACAGCCCGTGAGTCACCATTTGGAAACAGGGCTGGTGTGCTCTCATCAGCATCTGGTCTTGAAAACGGAGGAATGACACGGTGAATATTCCATCAGTGGCCACCACCAGCGGCTTTTTTAAGCAAAAAGTGTTAGCATTCTTACTTCTTAAGTGATTGATAGAAAATATGGAAACAGATTGTGATACTTCCTCCTTTTTCCCACAGCACAACTATCTCGCTCAGGTCACATCTAATATCTGGGGAACCAAATTTAAGATCGTGGGCTTGGCTGCTTTCCTGCCAACCAACCTCGGTGCAGGTAAGCGCTGCACCCCCTTCGGAACTCAGACTCAAGAATCGATTTCAACCTCCAGTGGTGTACAATGAACTCTTACAACACTGAAAGATTAGTTTGTATTTCCCTCCAAAGTTTGACTCAAGCCACCATGATTTAGTGAAGAATAGAATTATTGTTCAATTTTTCCCCTCCAGTGGTGCTTTCATTTTTTTAATACAAGCCCTGGGTGATAAAAATAGCCAAAAGCTCTGATAGGTTTTCTAGTCATTTTGATTTCTGGCCTTTTACTGTGGGCAGATTTTGGTACCAGTGTCCTCAGGCTCTTGAAGCAAAAGAAATCTCTGAGCAAAGTCAAGAAGAGAGCATTAGAGGCTATACGAACAAGTTGGCTGACTGTTAGTGCAGTTCTTAGTGGTAAATCTTTATAGACTTCATTTTCGAGTACCAGTTAAATGTCATGGCTGTTGGAAGCTTGAGACATTGGGGAAAATGGAATTGGGAGGACAGAGCCGAGCAGGAACCCAGAGCATCTGGCGCTCTCTGTACTCAACTCTAGTTGCTCACATTTACTCAGCCCTTTTATAGAAAGCATGTGCAGTTCCCTGTAAGTCTCTATCCTGATGTTTAAAGTAAGTCAGACAAGAATTCAGTCCTGAATAAAAGCAGAATTTGATTCCCCAAGCTTGGCATTGTGGTTATCATAACTATTTTCACTAAATTATCCTGATTACAAATGAGGTTTTTTCAAAATACATTTATCATACCCAGCTAATTCCAAAACAGAATTTGTCTTTAACATGTGAAATGTGTGTGGTTCTCTAGACAAACTATGGCAGAGTGGCTGGGCAATTTGTCGTGTAGACTGAGAATTTGCTGTGTCCAGGTGTTTGTTGTTCCCGCATCCACACTGTGTCCGGATTAGGGGTTGGTGGTCTTGTGCCTGGAAGGGCTGCCCTTGGGCCCTGGGCTCTGCCTGAACGAGATCTGTCTTCTGATGGCAGAGCCTCCGTGGCCCTGTCTCCCTTCCCACGAGGGGCTCTGCTGGCGCCTTGGCTATCCTCTGCCGCATCTCTGTTGACTGTATGTCCCTCCTCCTCCCTACCAGTAATCTACAAAACCAGCCTCCTGCATCTCCAGCCACGGCAGATGACCATCTATCTCCCAGAGGTTCGGAAGATTTCCATGGACTACGTTAATTTACCTATCTTCAACCCGAATGTTTTCAGTGAAGATGAAGATGACTTGCCAGGTGTGTTCACGCATGTCAACCAGTTGGTCACAAGCCCATACTCTCTGTTAATGGTGGGGGGACAGAGTGGTAAGTAGTTGAGGATTCCAGCATGTCAGGTGTGCCTGCGGACACGGTTTGAAAAAGGTACAGCTTCCTCAGTCAGGGTGGAAGGTGTGTGAGGTGTGGCAGGAGAAAGGGCACATCCTGTCTCTGGGTTGGGGAGGAAGAAGCCACCAGAGCAAGGATGATTGCAGGGCCGTGATGCCTCGTGTCCACAGAGCACTTCCACCATCTCGTCGCCCTCACGGTTCTCCTCTTGGTTCCATGCCCGGATAAAGAGATGTCGTCGGGACCAGTCAGGACGCAGAAGTCAGAACTGAAGCCCCGTCTCACCGGCCCTGGGCCAGCCCTCATCCTGTCAGCCCTGCTTAGAGAGTGGCATCACTGAGATGGCCCTGTGCCCACAAAGCCCGGTTCCTCAAACCTGCCCTGGCTCCAGGGTGGAAAACCTGTGCATTTCAGCCTCTCTCTCTCTCAAGTACAGTGCAGGGCTCTGTGCATGGAAGCCTGGTCTGAGTTAAAATCTGGTGCAAGGTTTTAAAATTCTAGTTTACAAATTTGGACATTTGTAGCATCTCAAATTAATTTAAGTGCTTTCTGGTCAGGGGACCCTATTTTGATTATTAATAGATTAAAATGATTTGTAATTAGTCTGCCAGTTACTTGTCTGTGACTATTCTCAAAAAAGCCTGCCTGCAATTATGTAAATACAGGCTCTGAAAAATCTCTGGTTTCTGAGCCAGACGAACCCTGCATGGTTCACGGACTTCTCCTGTCCCTGGTCATTCTCAAAGAGAGGGGCTCTACTCCTCCCTGTGGAGTGCAGGGCGGGGGGCTCTGATCCCACCGAAGGCCCTGAACGTGAGGACTCGCTTGACTTCTCTTAGCCTCGGTTTTTACCTGTAAAGCAGTGGTGCTTGCTCATGGTAGCCGCCTCTGGGTCTCTGACAGCTTCTCTCTCTGAGTGGTGAAGCAGATGTTAGCAACTCACGCAGTCCTAATGGGCACGGTCTTAGAACCGCAGGAGCCTGCCGTTTGGCGAGGCTGCACACATTTGACTATATAGCCCATGTCCTGCTGTTCATAGCCTCGGATATAGGAGTGTCTTTTACACTTTCCCCATGTTGGCCTCCGTTCTCCTGGAAGGTGATGGGTAGAGCTCTGACGCTCAGCTGTGGTCATAAACGTCTGCTGTTCCCTTTGGATGAGGGGCTTACACTCAGTGCTCAGAACATGACAGAGACCCTCCTTCATTGGGGAAGATGCCTGCCTTCAGAATTCCGCGGAGAGCATCTGGAAGAGGAAGTGGAACAGAAAGAGTAGATTTGAGATGGGGCCCGGGTTTGGGCAGCCGGGAGGTCGTGCTGTCTCACTAGAGCACCCAGGGGCAGGGAGAGTCTGTTACAGGAGCTGAGGGCAGGCTTGGCTTTTCATGAACCAGCTGGCTTCATGCTACAGTCCTGGTGAAAGGTCAACCAGCCTCTGCAATTAGCCTGTTAAACTCTATTTCCTGCTCACACACTAGCAGCACTCACAGGCCTGCGGGAGTCAGCTTGGCACGCTCAGTGAACACTGTAGACAGGCCATTCAGACAGTGGCCCTGAGCACTCACATGTGCTCTGCCAATCATTGTGCAAATGCATGCTGTACAAATAAGACACATCTACAGGGATTATTGAGTGTGGCTCACCTTACATACAATTTGAAATGCTAAAAAGCAGATAAATTAGGAACTGACCCTTCCCCTCATATGCAGATTTGCTGGAAGAGTCTTTTCAGTGGTCTTTTCTGCTGCATTTCACATGGTTCTATTTATATAAACTTAGTTTACATACAAATCTCCGACACACGTGTGCTGCAGGACACACCCTACACTGACCAGCCCATAACTCTGGAGAAATCTACCCCAAAGCCTAGGCATTGAGTCTTCAATGGACTTTAGTACTGTACCACTGCCCGCTTCCTGCGCAAAACAGTGGACCCTTTTATCAGTATCATGACACTTAGTTATTTGCCCCGGTGCCATTCAGGTACATGGTATTTATTGAAAAGCTCTGGCAATGCCCTAAGCTTATGGATGACTGTGGGCTGCCCTGAAGAACCCATCAGGTTCATCCTGTGTGATCTTCTAGAAACATTAGAGAAGTTTTGCATAACTTGTGTGAACTGTCTGGCTTTCCCTAAGCAAACACACCTTCCTCTGTAGCCATTGCATTTGGTATGCAGGAGGACTGGATGAATTGTGCTGACCCAGTTTCGTGGCACTGTTTTCTAAGCAGCTCATCTCCCTAATTGCCTTCCAGTGACAGGAGCATCTGGTGTACCCGAAAACAACCCACCCTGTACCGTGAACATCCCCATCGCCCCCATCCACAGCTCGGCTCAAGCCATGTCCCCCACGCAGAGCATCGGGCTGGTGCAGTCCCTGCTGGCCAACCAGAATGTGCAGCTAGACGTCCTGACCAATCAGACCACAGCCGTGGGCGGTGCCGAGCACGCGAGTGACAGTGCCGCCCAGTACCCCGTGTCCAGCCGCTACTCCAGCCCCGGCCAGGTGATCTTCGGAGGCTTGGAGGCGGGCCGCGGCCTCCCCAGCCCGCCTCAGCACTCCCTGCCGCCGCCGGTCCAGGGGGCCACCCCGCTGTCCATGCTGGGCCACG
>SJXQ01008748.1:83355-136669 GCA_006408695.1 Aepyceros melampus
TGGGGATGAAGGCCTCCACCCTGGATGTTTGGCAGGAGTTTGCCTCTGATGAGCAGCCGCTGCCCCAGCCTGAAGGAGGAGGTAACCACTCGCCAATCAGAAACAGGTAGCCGTAGCCATTGTAATGCGGTGTCTTTGCAGTTAATGGTGATGATTTCACTTACTTTGAAAATTGCTTTCATTTGATCAATCTCTATCAAAGTCAGTACTTTAAGTAGTGGAAGTCTACATACTTAGTGTTTATTAGTAGAAACTTATGATTCCCTGGTGGCTCAGAGGTTAAAGCGTCTGCCTCCAATGTGGGAGACCCGGGTTCGATCCCTGGGTCGGGAAGACCCCTGGAGAAGGAAATGGCAATCCACTCGAGTATTCTTGCCTGGAGAATCCCATGGACGGAGAAGCCTAGTAGGTTACTGTCCACGGGGTCGCAGAGAGTCGGACACGACTGAGCGACTTCACCTCACCTCACCTATGAATATTAAGATACCTCACTGAATCTCTAAAGTTGAAAACATTAGCCCAGTAAATAGTCAACTACAGAACAGGATCCACACCTCTTTGAGGGAAGCGGTATATTAACAAACATGAAAACCAGTTTTAAAGTTGGTTTAACCTCATCAAACCAAAGGCACAGCTTTGAGTATAGTACACCCGTTGAACATATGTGTATCCTAAGAAGAACTCACACCAAGAAAGCAGGAAAATGTCAAAGCTCTCATGGCAGGAGAAGTCAAAGGGTTTGCAGTGTTTTCACCCGTGACTGTTGCTTCCTTATCATGTGCCCCAAGAGGACACTTGAACGTGTGATCATAAATGAAAGCCAGGAGACTGACCCCCAGATCAAGCCAGCTCTGCCACTGAGTTGGTGGGTGACCTTGGGCCTCTGTTTATCCATCTGTAAAAGGAAAGGACGGCCTGAACGATCTAGACGCCTATGGTCCAGATCGATGGCGTGAGGGCCTGAAATGTACGTTTCCTCATTCCACTTTACAGACTTGGAAGGTAGGGTTCAAAACATGGCCTTTGTAGAAATTTTTTATTTCTTATGTTTTTTTGGCCTGTTTTCATGAGCCACCTTACTGAATGTAAACCAGTGCATTTAAAATAATACCTTTGGAAGCTTTACCTCTAAAAGCAAATGAATTTGGAATCACGTATGTGCTCATAAAATTATGCAAAAGCACCAATTCCAGGAGGGCTTCCCTGGTGGCTCAGATGGTAAAGAATCTGCCTACAATGCAGGAGACCTGGGTTTGATTCCTGGGTCGGGAAGATTCCCCAAGAGAAGGGATAGGCTACCCACTCCAGTATTCACGGGCTTCCCTGGTAGCTCAGTTGGTAAAGAATCTGCCTACAATGCAGGAGACCTGGGTTGGGAAGATCCCCTGGAGGAGGGCATGGCAATCCACCCCAGTATTCTGGCCTGGAGAATTCCAGGGACAGAGGAGCCCAGCGGGCTACAGTCCATGGGATCACATGACTGGACAAGACTAAGCACAGCAATTCCAGGTAAGTCAGAGGAGCCACATGTGCGTGTGCCCTGCTTGGTGGGCACCCCTGAGAATGGCCCTAAAACAAGTCACCATTTGCCCTAAGGGGTGAGTAGGAAACAGACGAAGGAGTGTGCGCCTCGTCTGGCTTGAGTTACTGAGTGTGTTCTGCAGTGTTGCACTGCAGATCTTCGTGTGCAGATTTCTCAAGAAGGAACCATTGTGTCCCCCGTGGGCCATGTATCGTTCGGCCAAGTCAGTGGTTGTGAAGAGTTGGTTGAGAGATGTGTCCAGATGTAGTGCGAGTCCCTGGGATTTTTGTCACAGCACACAACTCAAAAACTTCACCGTTCGTGTTTCTGCCTGTCTCTGGCTGATGAAACTCTGAAGGGTTGTGGTTTTCATTTCTTTGGCTTTGTGTGATTTTCTTGTAACTTGTACCTGTGTTTTCTGTTTATATGTTCTTTTAAGTGGGAGGGGGATGGTTCTAAGACCTTGTTTACTGTAGATACAATTTCTCTTGTGTTGTAGGAAGATTTGAGCTTGACTGAAGAGGCACTGTATTATTTTACCAAGGGGAGTATTGTTTCTGCATTTGTTTATAAATGCACCATTTGAGTACTGTAAATTTGGACACACTTTCTGAGTTTATTACTACTGGCGTTTCCTTTTTCCTTTTTTTGTTTGTTTGTGTTTTCCTAAGGTTACGGGCACAGTGCAGGTGCACAGGCCCCAGACCAAACCAGACCCCCTGCATGTTCCCCCCCCCACCAAGGGGAGTGGCGCGCTCTCTGCTGCGCCGGTTCCTCTCCTGTCGGTAGGTCAGTCGGTTGGTTTCTGAACTCAGCATCCTGCTTTGTTTCACTTTCCAAGCAAGATCTGTTGAGGTTTCCAAATTTCATTCTGATGAGCTCACCCTGGTCTCCTCTTTCCTTATGTGTTTTGTGTATTTGTGCAGGAGGTATCCTAGAAGCCATTGGTGGTTTGCATTCAAAATGATGTGGTTTGTCCAAATTATTTTCCATCTTTATTATTGAGATGGATCAATCTCATTTTTTTTTCTTGATGATTTGAAGTTGTAAGAGTTGTCAGCTATTGCTTAATAAAATTTTCAGATCAAAACAAAACAAAACCCATCAGTTCCTTGTGTGCCGAATTCAGATGTGGTCTTGAGTCATTTGAGAAGAAATCGGTTCTGTCTGTTGGCATGACCCAGGATGACCACGGCTCCAGTTTGACTCCTGGGTTACTGCCACCTGTTACGTGACACCTGAGGCCTTTATTATCATTATTCTTTCTGAGAGGTCCCAGGTCATGCTGTTTTCCTGTTGAGTTGATGTGAGTTTTTGTTTCTCTTTGCTTTTGTAAAAAAACCAATTCAGGGTGCTTCTGTTAGTACCTACAAGATCTGAGGTGCTAAGTACATTGACACCTTTCTTTTTTACTTTGTAACAAACTTAATAAACCCAGATTTTGAGTAATTCCACTACAAGTGCTAAGATAACTGTTAATTGTTATAACTACTAATGAGACTTGGTGCACTCCCATGCTTTGCCCTGCAGTTCCCTCTGACCTTGGAAGGAGGCAAGGGCTGAGTGTCATAGGAGGCTCACCTGTGAGTACTGTTCCCATGCACATTTACAGAGACACCCATGTGGTTTTTCCAGAGATAAAAAATAGATATGGTCACTCAAGCTTTAGAAGACAGAACCAAAAACCACTGTCATCTCTAGCAAATTTTAATCATTAATTCCTAAATAATCATAGCATTATAAATCTGTGCTTTAAATAGTAATAGTCATACAAAGCTAACCTGGATTTTGTATGAGATTCAAAATAGATCTTGTTCTATTATGAAAGTTTGTGAGCTTCAAGCTGATATTCCTTGTATCTTCACCACTTAAATCAGGTAGCAAGGAGACCTGATCAGAAAAAAGCTCCTTCCTCCCCTCCCCTGAAACCAAGGGCCCAAGAGCCTCAGAGTCAGGCTCTGTCATTAGCTGAGAGGCCAAGAGCCTCAGGACCAGGCTCTGTCATGAGCTGAGGGCCATGTGTTCAGTTCAGTCGCTCAGTCGTGTCCGACTCTTTGCGACCCCATGAATCGCAGTACGCCAGGCCTCCCTGTCCATCACCAACTCCCGGAGTTCACTCAGATCCATTGAGTCCGTGATGCCATCCAGCCATCTCATCCTCGGTCATCCCCTTCTTCTCCTGCCCCCAATCCCTCCCAGCATCAGGGTCTTTTCCAGTGAGTCAACTCTTCGCATGAGGTGGCCAAAGTACTGGAGCTTCAGTTTTAGCATCATTCCTTCCAAAGAAATCCCAGGGTTGATCTCCTTCAGAATGGACTGGTTGGATCTCCTTGCAGTCCAAGGGACTCTCAAGAGTCTTCTCCAACACCACAGTTCAAAAGCATCAATTCTTTGGCACTCAGCTTTCTTCACAGTCCAACTCTCACATCCATACATGACCACAGGAAAAACCATAGCCTTGACTAGACGGACCTTAGTCGGCAAAGTAATGTCTCTGCTTTTGAATATACTATCTAGGTTGGTCATAACTTTTCTTCCAAGGAGTAAGCGCCTTTTAATTTCATGGCTGCAGTCACCATCTGCAGTGATTTTGGAGCCCAAAAAAACAAAGTCTGACACTGTTTCTACTGTTTCCCCATCTATTTCCCATGAAGTGATGGGGCCAGATGCCATGATCTTCGTTTTCTGAATGTTGAGCTTTAAGCCAACTTTTTCACTCTCCTCTTTCACTTTCATCAAGAGGCTTTTTAGCTCCTCTTCACTTTCTGCCATAAGGGTGGTGTCATCTGCATATCTGAGGTTATTGATATTTCTCCCAGCAATCTTGATTCCAGCTTGTGTTTCTTCCAGTCCAGCGTTTCTCATGATGTACTCTGCATATAAGTTAAATAAGCAGGGTGACAATATACAGCCTTGACGTACTCCTTTTCCTATTTGGAACCAGTCTGTTGTTCCATGTCCAGTTCTAACTGTTGCTTCCTGGCCTGCATACAGATTTCTCAAGAGGCAGGTCAGGTGGTCTGGTATTCCCATCTCTTTCAGAATTTTCCACAGTTTATTGTGATCCACACAGTCAAAGGCTTTGGCATAGTCAAGAAAGCAGAAATAGATGTTTTTCTGGAACTCTCTTGCTTTTTCCATGATCCAGCGGATGTTGGCAATTTGATCTCTGGTTCCTCTGCCTTTTCTAAAACCAGCTTGAACATCAGGGAGTTCACAGTTCACGTATTGCTGAAGTCTGGCTTGGAGAATTTTGAGCATTACTTTACTAGCATGTGAGATGAGTGCAATTGTGTGGTAGTTTGAGCATTCTTTGGCATTGCCTTTCTTTGGAATTGAAATGAAAACTGACCTTTTCCAGTCCTATGGCCACTGCTGAGTTTTCCAAATTTGCTGGCAAATTGAGTGCAGCACTTTCACAGCATGTGTAGGAGTGGGATTACCTTCACCAGCCCGGCTCCTTATCAGCTTTGGGGCCATTCAGTGTGAGTTGGTGTCTCCAGAAGTGATTTATTTTCAAAGTAAGGATACTTGGCAAATCCCTTTCTTTCTAAAACCTCATCTTGAAAAGGATGCATTCTGTTTTTATTCTGGCATTCAGTATTCTTTTCCTGGTAGTGTTAAGAGAATAGGGAGTCAATTTAGCTCCCATATCCCGGCCCCCAAAACTCACTGGAGACACACAACTGCCTCGTGGAGACTGCAATGCAACTGTTCCAAGAATGCACAGCTGAATCTCCAGACTCCATTATAAAGTGGATACCTTTTACCTTCTTTTCTTTCAGAAGAAAATTGAAGCATTGAGAGATTGAAATGATTTCTGGATTCAATAGACCAAAAAAAAAAAAAAAACTGAAGTAGAATCGAAGGTTTCTGGATCACATTAATAAATAGACCTAGTTTTAATTCCCAGCTTCTCAGTCAGGTATTTCGTAATCATTTGCCTATAATGAGCTCTGAGCCACTTGCAGTTAGTCATCTCCTGGGAAAAGAGAGGCAGTGTAGGTGGGCCGCCCTCGCCCACCAGCGGCGCGCTCACCCTCTCCAGAGCTCGTCCTCTAGAGTTGTCAGAAGATCGAACAGTTACTCGCCGGGGTGTCATGAAGGAGCTGGTCTGCGTGGATTTGTTTCTCTGCTTATCTTAGAAACTGTTGCTCGATGCACTAAAGAACATGCAACCATCCATGCAAAGAAGAGGCGTGTTTCTGAAATCTCACTTGAAGTTCCTGTTGGAACCGTAGGTTCAGGCCGCAGCAGGTACACCAGCCTGGAAGCAGAACCCTAGCAAGGAACTGAGTCCCGGGCGAAAATAGTTACATCCCTCTGCTTTCTGTCTTCTGGGGTTCCTGCCTCCACATCACCTCGCTTCCAGAGTGTGCGTTCCCTGTGCTTTAGAGAATGTGAAAGCCTCTCGCCTGAAACTTTCAGTGCAGTTCCCAGACTTGTTCCTTGAAACTTTGACTTAAGGCAAAGTAAAAGCTGTGGGAAATTAGGAAAAAACTATAGCAGAGAACTCACTGAGGTTATCTTGAGGTGAGATAAGCCTGAGGTATTTATTAAACCTCGGCTATCAGGACAGCATCTTGGCTGTGTGGAATGTCTGTGCCTTCAGTTGATTAATCTGAAATTCAGGCAATCCCTATGCTGCTTAGCTCTAGTGTGTTCCAGGCACTTGCTGAGACCCGTGGTTATGCAGTGTTTTTCACTGCATGTGCAACAATAGCCCCTACCCCTGAGACCCCCCAAAATGAGGGAAACTTGGATGATAAAGGCTGCATCACAGTGTCTCAAACCACTGATCCAGTTGCCTTCTCTTAGTCAAGCCCATTACCTTGGCCATTTCTCCCATCTTCAGCCAACAGGGTTCAGAGACCTCGTGACTTCTCTTCCAGTCTCCTATAAAGCACAACAAAGAGGCCAGTCCTGACATTATTCCCCATTTGTGCAACGGGGAACTGAGGGTCATTGAGCATCCTTTTAGCTTGGCCTCCAGCTCATTCAAACGGTCTTATCATTTCCCCTTTCAAACTAATCAACTCAATGTTTCCTGCCTCCCAGGTGTCACCTTGAGGGCCACCCCCGCCCCCAACCACCTGTGGCATCTTGCATGGACCCAGTAGTAGGTGCAGTCCCAGGTATAAGAGGAGCAGTCCTTCAAACCTTCAATCTCATACTTTTCATGTTTGATATCATGGAAATCTGGGCTTTACTAATGTTCCTTTTTGTCTCCATGATAAGAAGGCAAGTGGCCAGATACCACAATGCTTGGGATGCAGACGTGTGATGGATTCCCACTGCGAGAAGGAGGGCTGTCCTCAAGTGATTCATTTCTCTCTCTGCTGGAGCCCCAGGGAGAGTCCTGCCTCTGAGTCCTGGGTACATGTTCCCAAGTACCTGTACTGACTACAGGGGGCTCTCAAGTCCGGGGATTATGGTTTCTTGCCAGTACTGAAGCTTGCCTCCTTTGTTTTCAATCATGAGAGAAAATATTTCTCTGACAGAAAGAAATTGTCTCCATTCATTCTGTGTGTCTAGTCGTGTGGGAGAAACTCCCGTCAGCACCCAATGGTTCATTTGATGGTGCTGATCACACACGGAGTTGGCCTCCCTTCCCCAGCCTTTCTCCACCCTGGGTCTGACCATGCTTCAGGCCCCCCGTTGGGGTCCCAAAGAGTCAGATACAGTTGAGTGACTTAACACTTTCAAGTGTATATTTAAAAGTGTACTAATTTTTTGAAAGCAGCCAGATACAAGTGCATCTGTTCCAAGAGACTTTTATCTGGAGCGTTCCGTTCCGTTCAGTCCGTTCAGTCGCTCAGTCGTGTCCGACTCTCTGCGACCCCATGAATCGCAGTACGCCAGGCCTCCCGGTCCATCACCAACTCCCGGAGTTCACTCAGACTCACGTCCATTGAGTCCGTGATGCCATCCAGCCATCTCATCCTCGGTCGTCCCCTTCTCCTCCTGCCCCCAATCCCTCCCAGCATCAGGGTCTTTTCCAATGAGTCAACTCTTCGCATGAGGTGCCCAAAGTACTGGAGCTTCAGTTTTAGCATCATTCCTTCCAAAGAAATCCCAGGGTTGATCTCCTTCAGAATGGACTGGTTGGATCTCCTTGCAGTCCAAGGGACTCTCAAGAGTCTTCTCCAACACCACAGTTCAAAAGCATCAATTCTTCGGCGCTCAGCCTTCTTCACAGTCCAACTCTCACATCCATACATGACCACAGGAAAAACCATAGCCTTGACTAGACGGACCTTAGTCGGCAAAGTAATGTCTCTGCTTTTGAATATACTATCTAGGTTGGTCATAACTTTTCTTCCAAGGAGTAAGCGCCTTTTAATTTCATGGCTGCAGTCACCATCTGCAGTGATTTTGGAGCCCAAAAAAATAAAGTCTGACACTTCTTCCACTGTTTCCCCATCCATTTCCCATGAAGTGATGGGGCCAGATGCCATGATCTTCATTTTATGAATGTTGAGCTTTAAGCCAACTTTTTCACTCTCCTCTTTCACTTTCATCAAGAAACTTTTTAGCTCCTCTTCACTTTCTGTCATAAGGGTGGTGTCATCTGCATATCTGAGGTTATTGATATTTCTCCTGGCAATCTTGATTCCAGCTTGTGTTTCTTCCAGTCCAGTGTTTCTCATGATGTACTCTGCATAGAAGTTAAATAAGCAGGGTGACAATATACAGCCTTGACATACTCCTTTTCCTATTTGGAACCAGTCTGTTGTTCCATGTCCAGTTCTAACTGTTGCTTCCTGACCTGCATACAGATTTCTCAAGAGGCAGGTCAGGTGGTCTGGTATTCCCATCTCTTTCAGAATTTTCCACAATTTATTGTGATCCACACAGTCAAAGGCTTTGGCATAGTCAATAAAGCAGAAATAGATGTTTTTTCTGGAACTCTTGGAGCATAGTACTTGTTTTTTGGAGGAGGCAATGGCAACCCACTCCAGTACTCTTGCCTGGGAAATCCCATGGACGGAGGAGCGTGATAGGCCGTAGTCCATGGGGTCGCAAAGAGTTAGTTGGACAGGACTGAGCAACTTCACTTTCACTTTTCACTTTCATGCACTGGAGAAGGAAATGGCAACCCACTCCAGTATGCTTGCCTGGAGAATCCCAGGGACAGGAGCCTGGTGGGCTGCTGTCTATGGGGTTGCACAAAGTCAGACATGACTGACATGACTTAGCCGCAGCAACAGTACTTGTTTTTATCTTCAGTACACTATAGAGGGGCTTCCCTGTGGCTCATCTGGTAAAGACTCCACCTACAATTCGGGAGACCTGGGTTCCATCCCTGGGTTGGGATGATCCCCTAGAGAAGGGAACAGCTACCCACTCCAGTATTCTGGCCTGGAGAATTCCATGGACTGTATAGTCTATGGAATCACAAAGGGTTGGACACGACAGAGTGACTTTCACTCACACTTTAGAGACACAGCTAAAACTAATTTAATTAGCTAAGGTCTTCCAACTGACACAACCCAAGGCTGCCTGGCTGTATGTATAGTATCCAGACTAGAGCAGAGGTGAACGGGACACCAACACCACAGCCCCCTAAAAACAGCAAGTTTTTGAAAACCACCATGTGCTCTCCCTCTTCTCAAGCCCCTTGTGGGAGAGTTTGGTCCCAACAGAGAGATGAGGAGAGCAGGTAGAAACTCCTAAGTGACTTTGCTCTAAGCCAGGCAGTGTTGAGAGCCAGGAGCATACCACAGAGCAGTCAGACCAGCACTGCTCTTAGACAAGGGTGCATGTAAAACTTCATAAATGACAGAACAAGCACCAGCTCCCGGCCAGTGGAAACCCTCCCTCCAAGGAAACGAAGCCCAGACTGGAGCCCAGGGCAAGGCCGAGTTGGCCTCACATTCACCTTCTCTTCAATCCTCCCTGATCTTCAGCTTTCTGAGATGGGCATGATGCTCAAAAGACCTGGGTGCACCTTGTCCAGACCCCTGACTTGGACGTCTGAGAAGTGTCAAGAAGCCCAGTTAAAATTTAGAGGAGAGAAGCCACTCAGGACAGCTGACATTTCATCAGAGCCCGTGCCGCTGGCAGTCAAGACCCACCTCGGTGTGGGGGACGGGACTCGGTGCAAAGAGAAGAACCAGGAAGTACCATATGCCTGGGGTTTTCCACACCTCTTAAGCCATCCTCCTAAGAGAAGAGCTGGTCTTCAAACCTCTCACCTGGGCGCAGCAAAGAGCCACCTGAGGCAGAAGAGACGGGGGCCTGATCCAGACCTTCCTGCACCCAGGTCTCCTGGTCACTTTGTGCCGTGAAGTGTTCTGGGTTTCATTCCCTCTTCTCACAGAAGCAGGGAAGCACTCAGCTGGGGCCCAGATTCCAAAACTAGTCAGCCCCACCCAGACCTAGTGCCTGGCCTGTGCTGGGTCGGAGGTGCTCTGTGCTGTGCGTCATCAAGGTGCTCTGTACTGTACGGGTAAAGGATATGGGCATATCAGCAGGGTTTGGACATTAACACCCAGGTGTTGTTCTTGGAAACAGTTCAAAGTTTATTTAAAACTTATAAAGCACTTATCTCCTTAACAAATGCCCATGTGCACCACTGGATGACAGAGTTATAACTGAGACCAGACTTGAATGGGAAGTTCTTGGTAAAGCCTGGGTCACAGCACTCTCAATGAGTGGTGACAAGACTATTAACTGTGAACAGGTTCCAGATCAGTGGTGTGGGAGCAGGAGCACGGTTCTGAAAGCTGGGAGATGACGGAACTTATCCTAAGACTCTCATCAGAATTGCATCAACAAGTTCAGGTATGCAAAGGACATCTCACTGATGGCAGAAAGCGAAGAGGAACTAAAGAGCCTCTTGATAAGGTGAAAGAGGAGAGTAAAAAAGCTGGCTTAAAACTCAACATTCAAAAAACTTCACAGCACAAAGTGACCGGTCCCATCACTTCATGGCATGTTGAAGGGGAAAAAGTAGAAACAATAACAGATTTTATTTTCTTGGGCTCCAAAATCACTGCAGACAGTGACTGTAGCCATGAAAATAAAAGAGACTTGCTCCTTGGAAGAAAAGCTATGACAAACCTAGACAGCACATTAAAAAGCAGAGACATCACTTTGCCAACAATGGTCCATATAGTCAAAGCTATGGTTTTTCCAGTAGCCATATACAGATGTGAAAGCTGAGCCATAAAGAAGGCTGAGGGCTGAAGAATTGATGGCTTAGAATCATAGTGCTGGAGAAGACTCTTGAGTCCCTTGGACTGCAAAGAGATTGAACCAGTCAATCCTAAAGGAAATCAACCCTGAATATTCATTGGAAGGACTGATACTGAAGCTGGAGCTCCGATACTTTGGCCACCTGATGCGAAAAGGTGATTCACTGGAAAAAGACCCTGATTCTGGGAAACATTGAGGGCAGGAGAAGAAGAGGATGACAGAAGATGAGATGGTTGGATGGTATCAGCAACTCAATGGACATGAGTTTGAGCAAACTCCAGGAGATGGTGAAGGACAGGGAAGTGTGGTGTGCTACAGTCCATGGGGTCAGAAAGAGTCGGGCACAAGGGAATGACAGCTACATGTAGATGAGAAGACCAGACTGTTCCCCAAGGGATGGGTCATACTTCCCCAGTACTTTGCACTCTGATGAAAGGAAAACAGACTTCCTTTATTGTAGGGTTTTCTGGAAATATCAATATTCTAATGTGTTGTGCATGGTAGACCACACAGGGGAAGAAATTTTTTGCCCTTGGATTTTAAGGGAGCGTCTTAGTAAGACCAACGACCCAAGGAATAAATAGAAGTAGGGAGATTGGGTTGGATGCGCTCCACATTCTTCCTGACTTCAGAATTCTGTGCTTCTGTGAATTTTACTGAAAACCTAAGCAAGTTTCTTTCACCTTCTTCTCATAGAATAAAAGATCTACTTCGCTACTGCTCAAGCAGGTGAGAGACCCTTGCTCAAATGTGGAGTGTGTTTGCTGAGCTGCACAGGTGTAGAGTGCTGGTGTGTTTCTACAGAGTACTTACTGAAGAAGCAGAGCTGATGGAAACAGAAATGATCTCTTGCCCTTTACAGCCTACCAAAATGCAAATATTCAGCTTGTTTAATTTGCAGTTTAACTCTCGCAAATTCAGTCTTTCCTAAGATAATTGAGATTGAGAATGCCTGACTCATTCTGACCTAGCTCATCATCTGTTCCTAATTAATATTTGGAGATTTTTGTCTCCAGTTTCACTGGGGCCCTAGACCTTATCTTTCACACAGTTTAGAGAAGAGAACCAAATAGGGTCAGCCAAGTGTTCATCTGGGTTGAACCAGTACACCCTAAGGAACGTGATCTCCAGAAGTTGGGGGTTCATATCCAGAAATGCTGGCTCGATAGATGATTTACCAAAGTAAACATCTCTTCTGAACTCTTGCAAAAGACTTCTTGTCATGTCAANTTATCGAGCCCATCTTTGCAGACATCTCTAAAATGGATGTGAAAGTGAAAGTGAAAAGAAAGTGAAGTCGCTCAGTCGTGTCGACTCTTTGTGACCGCTGGACTGTAGCCTATCAGGCTCCTCCATCCATGGGATTTTCCAGGCAAGAGTGCTGGAGTGTATTGCCATTTCCTTCTCCAGGGGATCTTCCCCACCCAGGAATTGAACCCAGATCCCCCGCATTGCAGGCAGACGCTTTACTGTCTGAGCCACCAAGGAAACCCAAAATGGACATACATCCTTCTAAAATGCACCATCAATTTAGTGAAGAAAAATTTGCATCTTAGGTTAAGAGTCTCCCAAAAAGCAGGTAATACATGGGCTTTCCCTAAGCTACAAATGAGTTGTAGAAATGATTAATGTTTTCATATAAAAGTCAATGCTGTACACTGCAAAAGAGCAAAAATTAAATCCACCAAAAAAAAAAAACACCTCCATACACACACAGAAAAGCAATCAAATTATTGAGAAAATTAACTCAGTTGCTTTCTAGAATGTAACCAGTGGGAGCAGTTTCTGTTTATGTATACTTGTAAATAGGGGGGCTTCCCAGGTGGTACAGTGATAAAGAATATGCCTGCCAATGCAGGAGATGCAAAAAAAAAGGTTCAACCCCTGGGTAAGGAAGATCCCCTGGAGGAGGGCATGGCTACCCACTCCAGTATTCTTGCCTGGAAAATCCACAGACAGAGCAGCCTGGCAGGCTACAGTCCAGGGGATCGCAAAGAGTCGGACACAACTGAGCACATACTTGTAAATATATAGGCATTTCCTAAATTATAAAAATTTCAAAAATGCTAATAGCTATTTGCACTGTCTTGCCAAGCCCAAGCTCCTACAACATGCGATGTACCCTCAAATCTGTACAAAACTTCTATTGTCAATGATGCCTTTCTGGTGCTTATATCAATTGTTCTCCTTAGAGCTTTTCACCATGCTAAGACCTCAAACAAGCTTTACTCCCTCATTGTCCTATTTTTCATAACCCCTCAGTTCAAGTAACTATAAATCAAGTAAGATATCGCACATGTTTACACATGCATATACAATTTAATCTTCTTTGCCTTTCAAAATTTGCCCCGTTATCTCATGATGACTATCTATCTTCTTTATTCTCTCTCAAAACACTGCCTCTATATTGTCAATAAGTAAAAGATAAATGTTTCTGATACACTAAAATTAACAACAAAAACATACTTTCTAAAGTGACATTAGTCAAAATAAAGAAAATACCATAAAATCTAAGTAAGCCCCTGAAAGTACCCATAAAATCCCTTCAAATTTTCTAGCTATCTATCCTTCTCTAATCAAACCATATTTCCCTTATGCATCAGGATTCAATGTAAATACCTTTTAAATGTCTATATTCACAAAGAACTTCATACTAAGATAGCATTGTAAAATTATGAACTATTTCAGGCACATGAAAAGCTCAGAAAATAATGAATACAATATGTATTCACTACTCCACCTAAGAATAACAGATAAAAACAAAGACCTTGACATGCTCCTCTACAATGTCATCTCTTTCCTGATCCCCAGAGAAAATCATTTAAAACATCTTCAATTGCAAAAGCAAAAACAACAGTCACATAATGTGTTAACTCCTTTTGAGGGCTAGTCCCATCACTATTTAAAATATAATTTCTAAAAAACAAATGCTCTGATTTCCAAACAACAGACTTATAAACACTTCTGAAACACAATGTATTTGTAAGTTAGGGATTACCTCTACTATTAAAAGAACTTCCCTGGTGGCTCAGACAGTTAAGTGTCTGTCTACAATGTGGGAGACCCGGGTTCGATCCCTGGGTTGAGAAGATCCCCTGGAGAAGGAAATGGCAGTCCACTCTGTACTATTGTCTGGAAAATCCCATGGACAGAGGAGCCTGGTGGGCTACAGTCCATGGGGTCGCAAAGAGTTGGACACGACTGAGCAGCTTCACTTTCACTTTCTACTATTAAAACGCTGGAGAAAAGAGTTTATAGCAAAAAAAATTACTTAAAAATGGAGAGGGTGAGAGAGGTGACATATGTATACCTATGGCTGATTCAGGTTGATGTTTGGCAGAAACCAACACAATTCTGTAAAGCAATTATCCTTCAATTAAAAATTAAATAAATCTTTTAAAAAGTCAAAAAATGAAGGAGAGCAACAAGAGAAAACAAGATGATTAATTCTTTAAAACTTGATTAGAAAATTAGAGGGTTGAACTAGATGCTCTAAGGTCCCTTTTAACTCTAAAATTCTGTGATTTTTATGGAATAAAATGATAATGCTGCAGTTATTAACTGGATTTTAAAAAGCTTAACTGGGATTATGCTTATTTCTTCAACAAATCTAGCATCTGATTTTATTTATAACCCCACCCCTCAAAAGACACACATGGAAATAAACCATACATTACTGAAAATAATAGACATGACCAATGTACACAGATACTATACAAATGCAGTATACTGGAAATAACAATCTTCCAGTCTGAAGAGGCAGATAGGTTAAAACACTAGAGAGTCATGTTTATTTTACCTAAAAGAGAATAAATTCTGGCAGAGCCTAAAAGTCAAAGATTCTGTGGCATCCAAGCATAATAATGTATGCTCTCATTTTTACCAACGCTATTTGTCCACTAATTAATATAAATATTAATCTTTGATAGACAGTTGCATAGGCACAATATTTTACTATGTGCAGACATTCAATTATTACTTATGAAAATATTATAACAATCTTCCAGTCTGAAGAGGCAGATAGGTTAAAACACTAGAGAGTCATGTTTATTTTACCTAAAAGAGAATAAATTCTGGCAGAGCCTAAAAGTCAAAGATTCTGTGGCATCCAAGCATAATAATGTATGCTCTCATTTTTACCAACGCTATTTGTCCACTAATTAATATAAATATTAATCTTTGATAGACAGTTGCATAGGCACAATATTTTACTATGTGCAGACATTCAATTATTACTTATGAAAATATTATCAACACTAAAACCGTCAACCTAGTAGACAGAACTACCTCCACGTGATGAGACTAAGACTCAAGCAAGCAAACCTATTCCAATTACATTTTCCTTTAAAATAAAAATTACATTTTACTAAAAAATAATCCTATTGGGCTTCCCTGGTGGCTCAGTGGTAAAGAATCCCCCTGCCAATGCAGGAGACACAGGTTCAATCCCTGATCTGGAAAGATACCACAGCCGTGAAGCATCTAAACTCGTGCACCACAACTACTGAGCCTGTGCTCTAGAGCCTGAGAGCCACACCTACTGAGCCCCTGTTCCAGAGGTCACCGTGCCACAACTACTGAAACCTACTCGCCTTAGAGACCAAGCTCTACACGAGAAAAGCCACTTCAATGAGCAGCTTGTGCACCACAACCAGAGAGTATCCCCTGCTCACTGCAACTAGGGAAAAGCCAATGCAGCAATGGAGACCCACCACAGTGAAAATTAATTAGATTAAAAATAATATTATATAATATTTTAGTGATTATTAAATATGATTATATCCTTTTTATTTATTTGCTGCACAGTCTTTAGTTGCAGTGAGTGGGGGTTACTCTCTAGTTTTGGTATGCAGATTTTTCATTGCAGTGGCTTTTTTTGTTGCGGAGCATGGGCTCTGGAGTGCTCAGGCTTCAGTAGTTGCAGCACATGGGCTCAGCAGTTGTGGCTCCTGAGTTCTAGAGCACAGGTTCAATAGTTGTGGTGCACAGGTTAAATTGCTCCACAGCATGCGATATCTATCCCGATTGGGGATCATACCTATATCTCCTGCATTGACAGGCGGATTCTTTACCAATGAGTCCCCAGGAAAGCCCAAATGTATCCTTTTTAGAATAGTTATTTTTCATAATACAAGTTATGTTCAGTGTTTATGACACTTTAAGAATTACCTAATAATAGGTTAAACAGCAATGTATAAATTGTCAATTGGAAACAAAACAAAGTTTACAACTATCCATCCATGATGCATGTACTGCTTAACAATATCAAATAGTCATGCATGAATATTGTTATCATTTGATCATTAAAAAACATTAAACATTTAAAATTAAACTCTCAATATATTTTAAGGAGAAACTATCATATTTTAAATTACATTTATCTCACTTTAAAAGTTTAAAAGTCTGAGATAAATGCTATTTGAACTTGGTTTTCTTCCCAATTTCTTCTAAACTAGCTGGGAGTGGCAGGGGGCAGAGGTGGATGAAGAAAAGGAGAGAAGGTAGTAGAGAGGTGGGTGAAGGACTTGAGGGGTAAGAATGCAAGAAGAAGAGGAAAGAAAATGTTAGACTGACTTTTTAGATTTTGTAGCTGTATTTCTCAATTGTAAGTTGAAGGATAAAGAATTTCCTTCATTATGTTAGATATTCAATAAATGTGTGTTAAATGAATGAATAAATGGCAACATAGCTCAAGTATCATAGGCAGCTCATTCACCTAAGTATTCACTCATTAAACCACAAAATCATCGAACTATATATCACTGTAAAATTTGATGACTCTAGAACAGGGGTTGTCAATTATTTTTTTTCTCTCTAAAGGGCCAGAGAGCAAATATTTTGGGGTTTGCAGGCATACCATCTGTGTCATAACTACTCAACTCTGTCACTGTAGCACAAAAACAGCCACAAATAATACACAAATAAAAGTCTGCTATGTTCATATAAAACTTTATTTACGGACACTGAAATGTGAATTTCAAATCAGTGTCATCTGTCAAAAAATTATTCTTCTTTTGATTGTTTTTCCAACCATTCAGTTCAGTTCAGTCACTCAGGTGTGTCCCACTTTGCAACCCCATGAATCGCAGCATGCCAGGCCTCCCTGTCCATCACCAACTCCCAGAGTTCACTCAGACTCACGTCCATCGAGTCAGTGATACCATCCAGCCATCTCATCCTCTGTCGTCCCCTTCTCCTCCTGCTCCCAATCCCTCTCAGCATCAGAGTCTTTTCCAATGAGTCAACTCTTTGCATGAGGTGGCCAAAGTACTGGAGTTTCAGCTTTAGCATCATTCCTTCAAAAGAACACACAGGGCTGATCTCTTTTAGAATGGACTGGTTGGATCTCCTTGCAGTACAAGGGACTCTCAGGAGTCTTCTCCAACACCACAGTTCAAAAGCATCAATTCTTCGGCATTCAGCTTTCTTCACAGTCCAACTCTCACATCCATACATGCCTAATGGAAAACTATAGCCTTGACTAGCCGGACCTTAGTCAGCAAAGTAATGTCTCTGCTTTTGAATATGCTATCTAGGTTGGTCATAACTTTTCTTCCAAGGAGTAAGCGCCTTTTAATTTCATGGCTGCAGTCACCATCTGCAGTGATTTTGGAGCCCAGAAAAATAAAGTCTGCCACTGTTTCCCCATCTATTTGCCATGAAGTGATGTGACCAGATGCCATGATCTTCGTTTTCCGAATGTGGAGCTTTAAGCCAACTTTTTCACTCTCTTTTTTCACTTTCATCTAGAGGCTTTTTAGTTCCTCTTCACTTTCTGCCATAAGGGTGGTGTCATCTGCATATCTGAGGTTATTGATATTTCTCCCAGCAATCTTGATTCCAGCTTGTGCTTCCTCCAGTCCAGCGTTTCTCATGATGTACTCTGCATATAAGTTAAATAAGCAGGGTGACAATATACACCCTTGGCGTACTTCTTTTCCTATTTCGAACCAGTCTGTTGTTCCATGTCCAGTTCTAACTGTTGCTTCCTGACCTGCATATAGGTTTCTCAAGAGGCAGGTCACATGGTCTGGATTCCCAACCATTCGGTTCGGTTCGGTTCGGTTCAGTCACTCAGTCGTGTCCAACTCTTTGCGACCCCATGAATCACAACACGCCAGGCCTCCCTGTCCATCACCAACTCCCGGAGTTCACTCAAACTCAGGTCCATCGAGTCAGTGATGCCATCCAGCCATCACATCCTCTGTCATCCCCTTCTCCTCCTGCCCCTAATCCCTTCCAGCATCAGAGTCTTTTCCAATGAGTCAACTCTTTGCATGAGGTGGCCAAAGTACTGGAGTTTCAGCTTTAGCATCATTCCTTCCAAAAAAATCCCAGGGCTGATCTCCTTCAGAACGGATGGGTTGGATCTCCATGCAGTCCAAGGGACTCTCAAGAGTTTTCTCCAACACCACAGTTCAAAAGCATCAATTCTTCAGTGCTCAGCTTTCTTCACAGTCCATACATGACCACTGGAAAAACCATAGCCTTGACTAGACGGATCCTTGTTGGCAAAGTAATGTCTCTGCTTTTCAATATACTATCTATTAACAAATGTTAAAAAAAATTCTTAGCCCAAAGGCCTTGCAAACATAGATGGCATACTGGACTTGGCCCAATGGCCATTACCTGCTGATAACCTGCTCTTGACGATTTCTAAAATTCCCTTCAGCTGCCTCCTGCTCTGAATGATTTCTAAAATCCCTGCAGCTTCTAAGGATTCTCATAATGACACAGCAAAACAAAAACTTCCACAAAAAAATCACTATCACAAAAATAAACTCATGAACAAAAATTATCCACAGAATTCCCCTTTAATCAATTTTCCTTTTTATCTACCAATTTTTATGTCTGTGAGGGCATAACATCAGCAACAGGCCTATTTACTAGTTTGCACAAAACCTCTTCATATATTTGTTTAGGCAACTTCTGTGAAGAAAGTTTAGACTTCATTCACCATTCATATAAGAAACTCTTTGTCATCACAAAACCTGTTAACTGTTTCATATGTTTCATCTAACTGATGGGAAATTCCATGCTGTTTACTAATAAAGTAATAAGGAATTACAAGGCATTTGCCAAATTCAGGGCAATAAGAACTATTGACTCAATGTTAAAAGGTAAAACACACACACACACACACACACACAAACTTCAGAACCGGTTCATTTTTAAATCATGAAATTAGGGAGAAAATACATGAAGAGAACCTTATCATATTAAAAGTAATTCACCAAGGGCATATTTTAGAGACATTTAATTAATAGATTATTTCACTGGGCTGACTTCCAAGAACTTTAGGAAACTGGTATAAATCTCTGTGCTTCTAAGATTCCTAGCCCTACTGTGTTTGTGCACAGAATGGAGACATTACTACACACAGTGCAGCTGGAATGCAGAGATAATATGAAAGAAGTTGAGAAAGTAGAATTGGACCTATTTTTTTTTTGCTACTTTACAGTTTCAACTTCCATTTTTTAATATTTATTACTATGGACTTCGGGAGAAAATTCTGAAGTACATTTCTTAACTCTAAGTTTCATTGCAGACAATCTGAATCGGTAACAAATCTGATACTTTTGTTTAGTAATATTTTTCTATAAATGCTCTAATTATGTTTGCTGCTTTTTACCGATATATCAGATTGACACTGGTGAGCAAATTACCTGGGGAAATTACACTGAACTCATACAGGATAGGGTTTTCATTTACTTGCGTCATTCTGCAAGGCTCACTTATGCAGGTCGTATGCAAAATAGTTTTCTTTATTGCATTCCAAAAAAATCTAATAACAGGCAGTCCTTTGGTAGAAAAGACATAATCTTTGCTTATAACATAGGTAAAGATTTAAAATATTGATATAAACATAAAACCAACTCCCAGACATATAAATGATACCTAAAAAGCTTCAGATGACCACTAGATGAAAAAGGTATTTTAAGGAAGGTATTTGGTTTTGTGAACTTTAAATCCCTTTAGACTTCATATTTAGTTTCTTTCTTGCATGCTAAAAGTTAAGTTCTACTATAGAGGTTGGTAAACACACACAATTGGGGCTGACAGCAATCTGCCATTCCCTTCAACATAGGTGTCTCCTCTTTATCGTTTTGCTACCTCTGTTTTCTCTCTTAAAATGTGCTAGTAGATTTTTCTTTCTCTTCTATCTGCCTATTTTGTTAACTGTTAGTTTAGTTCTTCTCATGGCACTCAAAGCTGAGAAGGTTGCTAACCTCTACTCCACTATCTTCTCATGGTCTTATTGAACAGAGACAAGATGGAGAATACAACTGTAATATTTCTGATAACAAAATTATTGTCCAAAACAACTTAGTTCCACAGAAGAAAAAGAAATGAACCTTTTCAAGAGATACTCCACCCCTTCAAAAATATATACACAAAAATTTCTTAATTTTGCTGTCTTTCATTTTTCTCTTTGAGTGATGAAAACTGTTAAGAGTTTTCTTTTCCCTAAAACTATCCACTCTTCTTCTCAATTGCACTTTGAAAATTCATACAATGGCTAGAACACTTATTTTCATATAATGTCAGGAAGAAAACTAACAGCTCTCTTACAAGTATTTTATGGGCTGTATATTTTTCCAAATGTCTTCAAGAGAAGCAACCTACAGCCTTAAATTCACTCTAAAACTGTTTCAAGAGTAAACAAACCTTGCTCTAAATTGCCATATTAACATTCTTAAATTGGATACACAGCTGCAATACAAAAAGGTTTTTATCTTACACACTGTACACAACAAATTTAAATAAGTGTTCATTACGTTTTCGAAGTTATAAGTTAAGCTAACAGATACAGGCAAAAATATCACAGAAAGACCAATGCAAAGGTAGGATATATCTTTATCACCTTCCTACTATCATCCACCCAAAAACACCCTTAAATTTTAGTTCATTTCTTGAGATGCTTAGCCCAGAACAGAACAGCAGATTAGCTGAAGGCCAGAGTAGTTAGCATTTTATCCCATTTTTGTATTTTAATTTGGATTTGTTTGCTGAGATACTTTAGCATTATGAAGCAACATAGATTATAAGCAGCTATACTGTCTACAGCCATACCACCGTGACTTCACCTGATCTTGTCGGATACTGGAACCTAAGCAGGGTCTGCCTGGATAGTACTTGGATGGGAGAAGCAGCTTTACTATAATCATTTTAAATAAGAACCACAGCAGCTACCATTCACTAAACAATCATTATTTGGCTGGCCTTTTGCCTAATACTACATTATGTCATTTAATTCTCACTACATGGACATCACCAGATGGTCAACACCGAAATCAGATTGATTATATTCTTTGCAGCCAAAGACAGAGAAGCTCTATACAGTCAGCAAAAACAAGACTAGGAGGTAATTGGCTCAGATCATGAACTCCTTATTGCCAAATTCAGACTTAAATTGAAGAAGTAGGGAAAACCAGACCTAAATCAAATTCCTTATGATTATACAGTGGAAGTGAGAAATAGATTTAAGGGACTAGATCTGAAAGATACAGTGCCTGATGAACTATGGAATGAGGTTCGTGACATTGTACACGAGACAAGGATCAAGACCATCCTCATGGAAAAGAAATGCAAACAAGCAAAATGGTTGTCTGGGGAGGCCTTACAAATAGCTGTGAAAAGAAGAGAGGTGAAAAGCAAGGAGAAAAGGAAAGATATGAGCATCTGAATGCAGAGCTCCAAAGAATAGCAAGGACGGATAAGAAACCCTTCCTTAGCAATCAATGCAAAGAAATACAGGAAAACAACAGAATGGGAAAGACTAGAGATCTCTTCAAGAAAATTAGAGATACCAAGGGAACATTTCATGCAAAGATGGGCTCGATAAAGAACAGAAATGGTATGGACCTAACAGAAGCAGAAGATATTAAGAAGAAGTGGCAAGAAAACACAGAAGAACTATACAAAAAAGATCTTCATGAACCAGACAATCATGATGGTGTGATCACTCACCTAGAGCCAGACATCCTGGAATGTGAAGTCAAGTGGGCCTTAGAAAGCATCACTATGAACAAAGCTAGTGGAGGTGATGGAATTCCAGTTGAGCTATTTCAAATCCTGAAAGATGATGCTGTGGAAGTGCTGCACTCAAGATGCCAGCAAATTTGGAAAACTCAGCAGTGGCCATAGGACTGGAAAGGGTCAGTTTTCATTCTAATCCCAAAGAAAGGCAATGCCAAAGAATGCTCAAACTACTGCACAATTGCACTCATCTCACACGCTAGTAAAGTAATGCTTAAAATTCTCCAAGCCAGGCTTCAGCAATCCATGAACTGTGAACTTGCAGATGTTCAAGCTGGTTTTAGAAAAGGCAGAGGAACCGGAGATCAAATTGCCAATATCTGCTGCATCATCAAAAAAGCAAGAGAGTTCCAGAAAAACATCGACTTCTGCTTTATTGACTATGCCAAAGCCTTTGACTGCATGGATCACAATAAACTCTGGAANACTTGCAGATGTTCAAGCTGGTTTTAGAAAAGGCAGAGGAACCGGAGATCAAATTGCCAATATCTGCTGCATCATCAAAAAAGCAAGAGAGTTCCAGAAAAACATCGACTTCTGCTTTATTGACTATGCCAAAGCCTTTGACTGCATGGATCACAATAAACTCTGGAAAATTTTGAAAGAGATGGGAATACCAGACCACCTGACCTGCATCTTGAGAAACCTGTATGCAGGTCAGGAAGCAACAGTTAGAACTGGACATGGACCAACAGACTGGTTCCAAATAGGAAAAGGAGTATGTCAAGGCTGCATATTGTCACCCTGCTTATTGAACTTATATGCAGAGTACATCATGAGAAACGCTGGGCTGGATGAAGCACAAAGTGGAATCAAGATTGCCAGGAGAAATATCAATGACCTCAGATATGCAGATGACGCCACCTTTATGGCAGAAAGTGAAGAGGAACTAAAAAGCCTCTTGATGAAAGTGAAAGAGTAGAGTAAAAAAAGTTGGCTTAAAGCTCAACATTCAGAAAACGAAGGTCATGGCATCTGGTCACATCACCTCATGGCAAAAAGACGAGGAAACAGTGGAAACAGTGTCAGACTTTATTTTTTTGGGCTCCAAAATCACTGCACATGGTGATTGCAGCCATGAAACTAAAAGATGCTTACTCCTTGGAAGAAAAGTTATGACCAACCTAGATAGCATATTCAAAAGCAGAGACATTACTTTGCCAACAAAGATCTGTCTAGTCGAGGCTATGGTTTTTCCAGTGGTCATGTATGGATGTGAGAGTTGGACTGTGAAGAAAGCTGAGTGCTGAAGAATTGATGCTTTTGGACTGTGGTGTTGGAAAAGACTCTTGAGAGTCCCTTGGACTGCAAGGAGATCCAACCAGTCCATTCTAAAGGAGATTAGTCTTGGGTGTTCTTTGGAAAGACTGATGCTAAAGCTGAAACTCCAGTACTTTGGTCACCTCATGCGAAGAGCTGACTCATTCGAAAAAGAGTCTGATGCTGGGAGGGACTGGGGGCAGGTGGAAAAGGGGACAAAGGAGGATGAGATGGCTTGATGGCATCACCGACTCAATGGACGTGAGTTTGGGTGAACTCTGGGAGTTGGTGATGGACAGGGAGGCCTGGCGTGCTACGATTCATGGGTTCGCAAAGAGTCGAACACGACTGAGTAACTGAACTGAATTGAACTGATAATCCTACAGGGTATCTACTATTATTACTATTCCCATTATAGAAACTAGATATAAGGCTCTGAAAGACTACCATGCTCAAATCCATACAGCTATTAAGTGGTGGAATGGAGATGGACATTTCTAACATTATCAATACTAACAATATTAACATTGTCATTGGATCTAGTAAGTTTACTCTAGATCATGGAAAAAGCAAGAGAATTCCAGAAAAATTCTACTTTTACTCATTGACTATGCCAATGCCTTTGTGTGAATCACAACAAACTGTGGAAAATTCTTAGAGAGATGGACATACCAGACCATCTTACCTGCCTCCTGAGAAATCGGTATACACATCAGGAAGCAACAGTTGGAACTGGACATTGAACTACAGATTGGTTCCAAATTGTGAAAGGAATACATCAAGGCTGTATATTGTCATCCTGCTTATTTAACTTATATACAGAGTATATCATGAGAAACGCTGGGCTGGATGACAAGCTGTAATCAAGATTGCCGGGAGAGATATCAATAACCTCAGATATGCAGATGACACCATCCTTATGGCAGAAACTGAAGAAGAACTAAAGAGCCTCTTGATGAAAGTGAAAGAGGAATGTGAGAAAGCTGGCTTAAAACTCAACATTGAAAAAATAAAGATCATGGCATCCAGTCCCAGTGCTTCATGGCAAATAGATAGGCAAACAATGGAAACAATGACAGACTTTATTTACTTGGGCTCCAAAATCATTGCAGATGGTGACTGCAGCCATGAAATTAAAAGACACTTACTCCTTCGAAGAAAAGTTATGACCAATCTAGATAGCATATTAAAAAGTGGACGTATTACTTTCCTGACAAATGTCTGTCTAGTCAAAGCTATGGTTTTACCAGTAGTCATGTATCAATGTGAGAGTTGGACTATAAAGAAAGCTGAGTGCTGAAGAACTGATGCATTTGAACTGTGGTGTTGGAGAAGACTCTTGAGAGTCCCTTGGACTGCAAGGATATCCAACCAGTCCATCCTAAAGGAAATCAGTCCTGAATATTCATTGGAAGGTCTGATGCTGAAGCTGAAGCTCCAATACTTTGGCCACCTGATGCAAAAAGCTGACTCATTGAAAAGACCCTGAGGCTGGGAAAGACTGAAGGCAGAAGAGAAGGGGATGACAGAGGATGAGATGGTTGGATAGCACCACCAACTCGAAGGACATGAGTTTGAGTAAGCTCCAAGAGTTGGTGATGGACAGGGATGCCTGGCATGCTGCGTCTATAGTGTCACAGAGTCAGACATGAATGAGAGACTGAACTGAACTGAACTGAATTTACTCTTCCCGATGGATAACCCTGAAATGCCTAGGTTAATTTTCCTGTTGTTAACAAGGAAGACGTTCCATTGTTTGTTTGCTTTTTTTTGGTAAAAAATATCAATGCAACCGTGTATTAAACATAAAGGGCAAAATCACCAAAAGTGGCAGAATATGAAACTTCAAAAAAGTGTACCTCCACTAAAACAATGATTAAGCTGTCAAAAACTGACAAAAACAATTTTTCTAAACCTTCTGGAATCAACCAAAAAATGTACAGCAAGTAGGGAATTGCATAATGAGGAAAGAAATTGTTCAATTACAGCAGAGAGCATTATGACATTTGTGCATACCCACCTACCATATCCCATTCCGCAGATCAGAGGTATCTCTCATTCCTCGTATGGCTGGCTGCTACCAGAGGTGGAAATGTGAGGCTCCTTGCTCAAATAATTGTGGTTGTATTTTTTAAACTGTCTGGCAGCTTCCTAAACACCTTGCTAAGGGGCTTACCTTGTTGTGCATCCTTCAGAACTCTCTTCAGGTTGGAAGTGTTTAATGTTGTTTGTTGTAAAGTATATAAAGTACACATATTAGCTGCAGACGCCTGGAGCAAGAGATAATGGGACAAGCAGGAGAAAGAATATAAGTCTAGGAAGACAGTCTGGGGCAGGAGGTACATGGGAAAATAAGGACTTCTTAAGAGTAGAAATGTTATATTTTTAAAAAAGTAATGAAAGATAAATAAAGGAACACAAAAATATATCAACATTACTTAATATGATGTGGATGGTGACTGCAGCCATGAAATTAAAAGACGCTTGCTCCTTGGAAGAAATGCTATGACAAACCTAGACAGCACATTAAACAGCAGAGACATTACTTTGCCAACAAAGGTCCATATAGTCAAAGCTACGGCTTTTCCAGTGGTCATGTAAGGATGTGAGAGCTGGACCAAAAAGAAGGCTGATTGCTTCTCGGCCTTTGGCTAAGATCACGTGTAGAAAGCTGACTGCTAAAGAATTGATGCTTCTGAACTGTGGTGCTGGAAAAGACTCTTGAGAGTCCCCTGGACTACGAGGAGATCAAACCAATCAATCCTAAAGGAAATCAACCCTGAATGTTCATTGAAGGACTGATGCTGAAGCTGAAGCTCCAATACTTTGGCCACCTGATGCAAAGAGCTGACTCATGGAAAATATCCCTGTTGCTGGGAAAGATTAAACACAGGAGGAGAAGGGGACGACAGAGGATGAGATGGTTGGATGACATCATCAACTCAATGGACATGAGTTTGAGCATCCTCCAGGAGATAGTGGAGGACAAGGAAGCCTGCAGCAGTCCATGGGGTTGCAGAGAGTCAGACACAACTGAGCGACTGAACAACACTGACCAAGACACTTTTATGAGAAATCCATATTATAATGAAGAAGGTGAAGTAACCCCCAAAGAGGACAAAGTCAAGAACAATGCAATGAAACAAAATGACCAAATTCACTTTATCTACATGAGCCCCTCCCCCAACCCAGCAGAACTCAGTGCCAAAACAGATTACTCAGATTTGCAAACTTCCTTCAGGGGAAAAGAGCAAGTGCAATGTGTCACTCACATCTCAGAACTATAGAGTGCTGCCCAAGGTATTGGATTCTCTCTCAGCTTACTCAGAATGCTGATGGACCAGAACAGTTTAGGTGCTTGCAGGCAGCTATGAACATAGGAAACCTGGCATGGCTTTGTGTAATTGGAAGGAGGCATGCATCCTGAGGCTTCCCTTCTGACAGTGAAGGAGGGGAGTGCAAGAAACATGTGTTCAATATACAACTTTCAGAGTGCTGCCCAAGAGACTAGTTTCTATCTCCCCTCACTTGAAGCTCTGACAGAATCAGCATAGTTTGGATTCCTGGCAAATGCTGAGGATGATGGAAAGTGGAAAAGCAGTGTGCTGTGGGTGGCATACTCAGCTTGATAAGAAGGTTCACAACTCGAGGCTTCTACTTTTGAAGGGGAGAAAGGAGTGGACCCTGCATCCAATATTCTGATTTTTCAGGGGGCTGTCCTAGAGACTGGTTTCTGTCTTGACCAACTCAAAGTGTAGATTAGACCTGGCATATAATAGATACCTGGTACAGCTAAAAACAAAAACGCTACCTTGATGATGTATAACTGTTTCAGAGAACCAGCAATACAGCATACAGACACCAGAGCAAGCAAGAGATTATGAGGTTCTGAAAAGAGAAACCAACAAATCACTCTAATTAGAAATCTACAAACACAGGTTGCCAGAATTCTGAGCTGGGATGATTGGTGTAGGTCTTTCCCTGTCAGCTGCAGCACATAAAGACTAGATGACATGGCTATTTCTTCAAAGGTGCAGATATCAATACAATGCTAAAAGGAACACAAAAAGAGGGGAATAAGGTCCAAGCAAAGGGACAAAATAAAGCTCCAGAAACTGATACTAATGAAATCAAGGTGTATGACTATCCGGACAAAAAGTTCAAGATAACTGTCATAAAAATGCTCAATGGGAAAAAAAAATGCTCAATGAGGTTGGGAAAATTACAGATGAATGAGAATATAAAGAGAGAGAAAATATAAAAAAGAAAACAAAATTGGAGATATTTAATACAAAAACTGAACTAAAAAATTCAATGCTTGGGTTCAACAACATATGCAATATGCAATATAGATGTTCAGATTTGGCCATATAGAAGAATCAGCCAATATGAAGAAAGGTCATTTGAAATTATCCAGTCAGATTAAAAATGAAAAAGAATGAAAAAGAACACAGAAGGATTAAGGAACTTAAATGACCACATAAAATGAATCACCTTTCATATTATGGGAATCTCAGAACTAGAAGAGAGAGAGAAAAAGATACATAAAGGGATTATTTAAAGGATAAGGGCTGAAAACTTCCCAAATCTGGAAAGGGAAATGGACTACCAGACTCAAGAAGCCTAAAAAGAACCACTAAAGATGAATCCAAAGAAGAATAAAAGAAGAATCCAAAGAAGTTCACATCAAACATTATAGTCAAACTATCAAAAGTCAAGGATAAAGAGAATTTTTTTTCCAAAGTGAGAATTTTAAACACAGAAAGATTAAAGTGACTCATCACATAAAAGGGAGCCCCAACAGGACTTATAGCAGACTTCTCATCAGAAACTTCACAGACCAGAAGGGAGTGGAATGATGTGTTCAAATTGGTGAAAAAAAAAAAAATGCCTACCAAGAATACTATATCCAGTAAAAATCTACTTCAAAAAATGAGAGATAAAGACTTATAGATAAACAAAAACTGAGAGCATCTGTCAATGCTAGACCTGATATAAGTTATCATAAAGGGAGTTCTTCATGTTGAAACCAAAGGACACTAAACAACAACACAAAAACATGTGAAACTATGAAGCCAGCTTGGAAAAGTAAAGACATGGACAAGGAAATGCTGCAACAATGTAAAAGTGGTACAAAGATTGCTTTTTCTAGTACTTGAGTTAAAAAAAAAACCATAAATGGTAACTATAAAAAGATATAATTCTGATATCAAAAATATAAAGTATGTGGGAGATGGTAAAACTAGCTTTTATAAATGATCAACGTGAAGTTATTATTAGCATAAAATATATTGCTATGTTTAATGAAAAGTTCATGATAACTACAAAGAAAATGCCTATAGAATATACATAGAAGAAAACAAGGATAAAAAAATATTACTACAAAAAATAAAGCAACCAAACACACACAAAGGAAACAAGGAAAGTGGGACAAATGAGCTTTAAGACAGAACACAATTAACAAAAATGGAATGGTTAAGTTCTTATCTATCAGTAACTACTTTAAATTTTAATGGACATTCTCCAACCAAAAGACATAGAATGGCTAAATGGATTAAAAAATCAGTATCTAACTATATATTGTCTTACTAGAAACTCAATTTAGACTTAAAGACACATTTAGGCTAAAAGTGAAAGGACAGAAAAAAAAAATATTCCATGAAAATGGTAACTGTATCAGACCAAATAAAAATTTACCCAAAAACTGTCATGGAGACAAAGCAGGACATAATATAATAATAATAAAAGTTTCAATTCACCAGGAACATGTAACAGTTACAAATATATATATACCCAACATTAGAGCACCTAAATACATAAAGCAAACTTTCACAGAAACAAAGGGAGAAATACATAGTAACACATTAACAGTAGATTTTAATGTCACACTTTCAATAACTGATAAACATACATATATTCAACATAAAATGAGGGAATGTGAACACTACCACAGACCAGATGGACCTGACTGACAAATGAAATTATTCCACCTAACAGTACCAGAATAGACATTCTTCGCAACTGCACAAAGAACATTCTCCAGGATAACCACATATTACGTCAAGAAACAGATCTTAACAAATTTAAGAATATTAAAATCATACAAAGTATCTTTTCTGTTCTAAATAAACTGAAATTAGAAATTAATAGAAGGAAAATACAAATAGAAACCACAGTAAAATCACTTTACACCTATTAGGAATGGTCATTATAGAAAAACAAAACAAAACAAAAAAACAAGTGTTGGTGAAGATGTGGAGAAACTGGAACTCTGTGGACTTCTGACAGGAATGTAAAATGCTTCAGCTGCTACAGAACACTATATGGAGGTTTCTCAAAAAATTCAAAATTAAACCACCATATGATCCACCAATCCCAGATCTGAATATTTATCCATAAGAATTGAAATCAGGTGCTTGAAATTATATTTGTATGCCCATATTCACTTCAGCATTTTCAGTATTGCCAAAACTCTGGAAGCTACCTAAATATTCATAGATAGATAACTAGATAAAGAAAATGATACATCCAAATGGTGTAATATTTTTCATCATTAAAAAAGAAATTGGGAATTCCCTAGCAGTCCATTCATTAGGAATCCATGTTTTCACTGCCTCATGCCTGGGTTCAATCCATGGTTGGGGTACTAAGATCACAGAAGCCATGTAGCATGACCAAAAAAAATGGAAAAGACATCTTGTCATATCTGATGACATGAATGAACCTGGAAGACACATGCTAAGTAAAATAAGCCAGTTGCAGAATGACTACTAATACTGTGTAATAGTCCTTATACGAGGTATCTAAAGTAGTCAATCTCACAAAAGCAGAAAGTAATGTGGTTACCATGGACAGGGAGAAGTGGGAAATGGAAAGTTGATGCTCAATACACATAGTTTCAGTTACGCAAAATGAAAAAGCCCTAGAGATTTCTTATAAAACAGTGTGATTAAAATTAACAGTACTGTACTACACACCTAAAAGTTTTTTAAGAGGGTAGATCTCAGTCTACATGTTTTTTTAAAAAAACCTTGATAGAGGAAAAACAGATTAAAAACTTATGGAGGAGACAACAAGGCAGTAGAAGCATAATATTTTCATCTTGAATTCTCATATTACAAACAGATAACTTTATAAAACAAAGAACAGAACTTATGAACAAAATACACAACAAAACTAGGACACAGTAAAGTCATCATAACACAACCACAAGGAGAGTTTGGTTCAGCAACATGATCTGCATGGTAATGGCAATTCTATTGCAATAAGCAAATACCATATGCAGACCTGAGACCAGGAAAATACCCATACAGTACTCACCAGAAAACACATCAGGCAAATAAGGAACAACAGGTGAAACTGGAAGGGCTTTGGTCCATTCCACTAGTGGATGAATGCAAAGAGTATCCGATAATAAGTTCTAAAGGAGATGGAACAGCCTAATCCCATGAATGCTAAAAACTGACCAACAAAGGCTCCTTTTGAAGACACGATGAGGGACTACCCTGGTGGTTCAGTGGTTAAGAATCCGCTTGCAAATGCACGGGACCCACATTTTATTCCTGGTCCAGAAAGATTCCCCATGCTGCAAGAGAACTAAGCTGTTTGCCACAACTACTGAGCCCACACTCTAAAGCCCACAAGGCACAATTACTGAACCCATGTGCCTGCAACTACTGTAGCTGGCATGCCCTACAGCCTGTGCTCTGAAACAAGAATAGCCATTACAATGAGAAGCCTGCACACCATAACTAGAAGCAGCCCCTGTTCACCACAATTAGAGAAAGCCTGCATGCAGCAACAAAGACCCAGTGCAGTCAAAAATAAATAAAAAATAAAATTTAAAAAAGACACATTGAGGACAAACTGCATGAAGTGGAATTAAAATTGAAAAGGACTAGGGCAGAAAGGAAAAGAAGACCCAGACAAAGGTAACAATGGGAAAGAGAGAGCAAATATCACCAAAAAAAAAAAAAAAAAGGTGAAAAAAAAATTTTTTTAAGCTTCACAAAGTTAGAAAACCTAGCTGAACCAAACTTCCTTCTAAAATCTCAGCCAGAACAGTGTGGAGATTCCTTAAAAAACTGGAAATAGAACTGCCATATGAACCACCAATCCCACTGCTGGGCATACACCCTGAGGAAACTAGAATTGAAAGAGGCACGTGTACCCCAATGTTCATTGCAGCACTGTTTATAATAGCCAGGACATGGAAGCAACCTAGATGTCCATCAGCAGACAAATGAATAAGAAAGCTGTGGTACATATACACAATGGAATATTACTCAACCATTAAAAACAATATATTTGAATCAGTTCTAATGAGGTCGATGTACTAATACAGAGTGAAGGAAGTCAGAAAAACACCAATATAGTATACTAATGCATATATATGGAATTTAGAGAGATGGCAACAATAACCCTATATGCGAGACAGCAAAAGAGACAATGTATAGAACAGTCTTTTGGACTCTGTGTGAGAAGGCGAGGGTGGGATGATCTGAGAGAATAGCACTGAAACATGTATATTATCATATGTGAAACAGATCACCAGTCCAGGTTCGATGCATGAGACAGGGTGCTCAGGGCTCATCTACTGGGATGATCCTGAGGGATGGGATGGGAGGTGGGAGGGAGGTTCAGGATGAGGAACACATGTACACCCATGGCTGATTCATGTCAATGTATGGCAAAAACCACTACAATACTATAAAGTAATTAGCCTTCAATTAAAATAAATAAATAAAAATCTCAGCCAAAGTAATTTCATATGAAAATAACAGATGGGTGGAGCCAAGATGTCAGTGAGGGAAGACATGGAATCTATACCACACCTAGGATACCTAACAGGCACCAGTGGGGAACTTCCTCCAGACAAGTGGACCAGAAGAGACCTGGAAAGAACGGGTACCAGGTAGGAAGAAGTGGAGAAGCTTGAGTTCTGGGGACCAGCAATTGAGGAGTGGCTGGAGGAGGTGGAGCAGTTTTGGTGCTGAAAGAAATTTGGGTGCCTGGGGCAATTTGGGCACCTTTGGGCCCTGGGAGCAGGCTGTCTGCTTGCTTGGAAGGGTTGTATCCTTGGGGATTGGAAGATCTACTGGGGAAAGCCCAAGGGGTTCCCCCTTTCACTTTGCAGGAGTGAGAGTCTGCTAAGGAAGGGGAGTAGTTTTGATGCCATAAGTGGTTTGGGTGCAAGGGGCAGTTTGGGCACCTTTGGACACTAGGAGCAGTATGCCTCCTCACCTGGGAGAGGTTGGGATCCTTGGGGATTGGAGGATCCACTGGGAAAAGCTTCTGGGTTCCCCTTTAACTTTGCTGTGACTGAGGGGCTGCTGGGGAAGGGGGAGAAGTTCTGGCACCAGAAGCAGTTTGGAAGCTTCCAGGTACTGAGAGAGATGTATCTGCTCCACTGGGAGAGAGAGAGATCTCTGAGGGGATAGAAAGATCCACTGGGCAAACCTATGGGGTTCCCCTTTCATTTGGCCCTGGGATGCATTCTGGAGCTCAGGGGCTTGAACATCTGCCCTCCAGGGCCCTCTCTATTCACCTGCATAGCCCTTTGCCCTCTGAGGCATACTACACTCTTCAGGGACCTCTCCACCAGGGGAGGCTCCTGCAAGGAGAGAAAAATGCCTGCTGGCTTGGGAAGTCATCTGCAGGGTTGCAGGAACAGGGAACTGCCTAGTGTCACTCTCCCAACTCAGCCCTGGGGGAGCCTCCTAAGGCCCCCAGGCTGAGCCCTCTGCCCTTCTGGAGCACCTCCCCCCTCCAGGGCCCTCCTCTAGGCCCAGTCCTTTGCCTTTGGGAGCCCCAGCCCCAGAGTCCTCCTCTATTCTCTGGTTTCTTCCCGCCTCCTAGGTCTCCATCCTCTTCAGGTCCTTTCACCCTTCCAGAGGCCCTGTCTGCCTGCTAGACTGGCCCTCCACCATCCAGGACTCCCCTCCACACATTGAAAAGCAAAAAATAACATACAAAGGAGTCCTCAAAAGGCCAACAGCTGATTTTTCAGCAGAACCTCTGCAGGCCAGAAGGCAGTGGCAGGATATATTTAAAGTGATGAAAGAGAAAACCTACAGCCAAGATTACTCTACCCAGCAAGGACCTTATTCAGATTTGAAGGTGAAATAAAAAGCTTTATAGAATAACAAACTTTAAAAGAATTCATCACAAAAAAAGAATAAGAATTCAGCACCACCAAATCAGTCTTACAACAAATGCTAAAGGTAATTCTCTAGCAGGAAACATAAGAGAAGAAACAGATCCACAAAACCCTAAACGATTAAGAAAAATGGCAATAGGAACACACATATCAATAATAACATTAAATGTAAATAAATGCTCCAACCAAAAGACACTGACTGCCTGAATGTATACAAAAACAAGATCTGTGCACATGCTGCCTCCAAGAGACCCACTTCAGATGTAATGACATATACAAACTGAAAGTTAGGGTATGGAAAAAGATATTCCATGCAAATGGGTACCAAAAGAAGGTGGGAGCAGCAATATTTATATCAGAAAAAATAAATTTTAAAATAACTATTACAAGAGATAAGGAAGGACACTACACAATGATCAAGGTATCAAACCAAGAAGACAAACCAAATATAAATATTTATGCACCCAACATGGGAATACTTCAGTACATAAGAAAAACACTAACAGACATTGAAGGGGAAATCGACAGTAACACAATTGTAGGGGACTTTAACACCTCATAGCAGTGGCAGATCATCAAAACAGAAAATTAATAAGGAAATGCAAGCACTAAATGACACATTAGACCAGATGAACCCAACTGGTACATTCAAGACATTCCATCAAATGAAGAATACACTTTCTTCTCAAGTGCACGTGGAACTTTCTCCAGATAGAGCACATCTTGGGTCACAAATCAAGCCTTAGTAAATTTAAGAAAACTGAAATTGTATCATGCATCTTTTCTGAACACAATGATATAAGGCAAAATATGAATTACATGGAAAAATTGCAAAAAAACACATGGAGATTAAACAACACACTTCTACATAACAAGGGGTCACTGATTGAATCAAAAATATCTAAAAACAAATGAGAGTGAAAACACAGTGACCCAAAACTGTAGGATACAGCAAAAGCAGTTCTAAGAGGGAAGTTTAGCAATACAATCCTACCTCAATAAATCAGACAAACATCAAATAAAGAATCTGTCTTTACACCTAAAGCAACTAGAAAAAAAGCAACTACAAGAAAAAAACAAAAAACCAACCTCCTCCAAATTAGTGAAAGGAAAGAAACTGTTAAGACTAGAGCACAAATAAATGAAAAAGGAATTAAGGAAATAACAGCAAAGTTACATAAACCTAAAAGCTGGCTCTTTGAGTAGATAACCAAAATTGACAAACCACAGCCAGACTCGTCAAGAAAATAAGGGAGAGGACTCAAATCCAAAAAACTTACAAATGAAAAAGGAGAAGTAACAGCAGACAATGTAGATACAAAGGATCATGAGAGACTACTGTGAGCAACTATATTCCAACAAAATGGACAAACTGGAAGAAATGCACAAGTTCCTAGAAAAGTACAACCTTCCAAAACTGAACCAGGGAAAAAAACAGAAATCATGAATGGACCAATCACAAGCACTAAAATCGAAACTGTGATTAAAAATCTTCCAATTAAAAAAAACCTCAGGGCCTGATGGTTTTACAGGTGAATTTTACAAAAAGTATAAAGAACTAAAACTTATCCTGCTCAAATTCTTCCAGAAAATTAAACAGGAAGAAAAATTCCCACTCATCCTAGGAGGGCATCATCACGCTGATACCAAGACCAGACAAAGATACTACCAAAAAAAAAAAAAAAAATTATGGGCCACTATCACTGATGAACATAGCTGCAAAAATCCTCAAGAAACTTGAGCAAACAGAATCCAACAGCACATTAAGATGATCATACACCATGCTCAAGTGGGATTTTCCCAAGGATGCAAGGATTCGTCAATATCCACAAATCAATCAATGTGATACACCATGTCAACAAATTGAAAGATAAAAAACAAATGGTCTACAAGTGTATATCTGTGGCAGATTCATGTTGATGTATGGCAAAACAAATACAATACTGTAAAGTAATTAACCTCCAATTAAAATAAGTAAATGTGTATTAAAAGAAAAACAAATGGTCATCTCAACAGATGCAGAGAAGACTTTCTACAAAAGTCAACACTCATTTATGATAAAAAATGCTCCAGAAAGTAGCCCTAGAAGGAACCTACCTCAATATAATAAAGGCCATATACAACAAACCCACAGCAAACATCATTCTCAATGGTGAAAAACTGAAAGCATGTCCTCTAAGATCAGGAACAAGACAATGGTGTCCACACTCACCACTATTTATTTAGCATGGTTTTGGAAGTCCTAGCTATGGCAATCAGAGAAGAAGAAAAAAAAAGAAATAAAAGGAATCCAGATTGGAAAACTAGTAAAACTCGATCACTGTTTGCAGATGACATGAAGTGAAGTGAAGTGAAGTGAAGTGAAGTGAAGTCGCTCAGTTGTGTCCAACTCTTTGCGACCCCGTGGACTATAGCCCACCAGACTCCTCCGTCCATGGGATTCTCTAGGCAAGAATCCTGGAGTGGGTTGCCATTTCCTTCTCCGGGGGATGTTCCTGACCCAGGGATTGAACCCAGGTCTCCCACATTGCAGGCAGATGCTATAACCGAAAACTCTAAACAATCTACCAGAAAATTACTAGTTAATGAATGTACCAAACCTACAGGATATAAAATTAATACACAGAAATCCATTGCATTCCTATACTAAAACATACAAAGAACAAAAAGAAAAGTTAAAGAAACAATCCCATTCACCACTGCAATAAAAGAATAAAATAGCTAGGCATAGACCTACCTAAAGAGACAGAAGACCAGTATATAGAAAACTATAAAACACTGATGAAAGAAATCAAAGATGACACAGACAGATGGAGATACACACCTTATTTCTGGACTGGAACAATCAATATAGTGAAAATGACTATACTATTTAAAACAATGTACAGATTCAATGCAATCCCTATCAAACTATCAGTGGTACTTTTCACCGAACTAGAACAAAGAATTTCACAATTTGTATGGAAACAAAAAATACCATGAATAGCCAAAACAATCTTGAGAAAAAGAATGGAATTGGAAGAATCAACCTTCCTGACTTCAGTTCAGTTCAGTTGCTCAGTCATGTCCAACTCTTTGCAACCCCATGGACTGCAGCACGCTAGGCTTCCCTGTCCATCACTGACTCCCCGAGCTTACTCAAAGTTATGTCCATTGAGTCGGTGATACCATCCAACCATCTCATCCTCTGTTGTCCCCTTCTCGTGCCTTCAACTGATCTCAGCAATAGGGTCTTTTCCAATAAGTCAGTTCTTCACATCAGGTAGCCAAAGTATTGGAATTTCAGCTTTAGCATCGGTCCTTCCAATGAATATTCAGGACTGATTTCCTTTAGGATTAACTGATTTGATCTTCTTGCAGTCCAAGGGACTCTCAAGTGTCTTCTCAATCACCACAGATCAAAACCATCAATTCTTCAGTGCTCAGCTTTCTTTATAGTCCAGGGGTCACATCCATACATGACTACTGGAAAAACCATAGCTTTGACTAGACAGACCTCTGTTGGCAAAGTAGTGTCTCTGCTTTTTAATATGCTGTCTAGGTTGGTCATAACTTTTCTGCCAAGGAACAAGTGTCTTTTAGTTTCATGGCTGCAGTCACCATCTGCAGTGATTTTGGAGCCCAAGTAAATAAAGTCTGTCATTGTTTCCATTGTTTCCCCATCTATTTACTATGAAGTGATGGGACTGGATGCCATGATCTTCGTTTTCTGAATGTTGAGCTTTAAGCAACTTTTTCACTCTCCTCTTTCACTTTCATCAAGAGGCTCTTTAGTTCTTTGCTTTCTGCCATAAGGGTGGTGTCATCTGCATATCTGAGGTTATTGATATTTCTCCCAGCAATTTTGATTCCAGCTTGTACTTCATCCAGCCTGGCATTTCTCCTGATGTACTCTGCATATAAGTTAAATAAACAGGGTGACAATATACAGCCTTGACATACTCCTTTCCCAACTTGGAACCAGTCTGTTATTCCGTGTCCAGTTCTAACTGTTGCTTCTTGACCTGCATACAGATTTCTCAGGAGGCAGGTCAGGTGGTCTGGTAGGTGGTAAATATGTATTTCAAAATGATGGAGCAGAAGGACATGTGCTCATCTTCTCCTGCAAGAACTCCAAAATTAAAACTCACTGCTGAACAACCGTTGACAGAAGAAAGTTGGATCCCGTGAAAAAACTATACCCCGTGTCCAAGGGCAAAGGAGAAGCCCCAGCAAGATGGTAGGAGGGGCTAAATCATGTTTAGAATCAAACCCCAAACCCACCAAAGATGCTCGACAGCTCAAACAAACCATGTGCACACCAGGACCCACAGACCCCACAGAGACTGAGCCAGAACTATTGGCGTGTCTCCTATGGAGGTACCGGACAGCAGTGGACTGCTGCAGTGGCAGGGCCTCTGGATGAATTGGACCTGGGTATGGGATAAGCCCTCTTGCAGGAGGTCACCATTAACCCCACCATAGAGCCATCAAAACTCCCCCGCCAGAGCTGGGGAAACATGCTCTTGGAGAGCACAAACAAAACCTTGTGCACACCAGGACTCAGAAGGGAGCAGTGACCCCACAAGAGACTGACCCAGACTTGCCTGTGAGTGTCAAGGAGTCTCCGGCAGAGGCATGGGTCAGTGGTGGCCTGCTGCAGGGTTGGGGGCACTGAGTGCACCAGTGCCTGCATGGGACCTTTTGAATTTTCCTTATGTCCACCATATTTTGGCCTCAGATCAAACAACAGGGAGGGAACACAGTCCCACCATCAACAGAAAATTGGATTCAAGATTTACTAAGCATGGCCCCGCCCATCAGAACAAGACCCAGTTTTCCCCTCAGTCAGTCTCTCCCATCAGGAAACTTCCATAAGCCAGTTCTCCTTCTCCATCAGAGGGCAAACAGAATGTAACCACAATCACAGAAAAGTAACCAATCTAAACACATGGACCACAGCCTTGTCTAACTCAATGAAAGTATGAGCCACTCCATGTACGGCCACCCAAGATGGTCGGGTCACGGTGGAGAGTTCTGACAAAATGTGGTCCACTGGAGAAGGCAATGGCAAACCACTTCATTATTCTTGCCTTGAGAACCCCATAAACAGTATGAAAAGGCAAAAAGATAGGATACCAAAAGATGAACTCCCCAGGTTGGTAGGTGCTACTGGAGATCAGTGAAGAAATAATTCCAGAAAGAATGAAGAGACAGAGTCAAAGCAAAAACAACACCCAGTTGTGGATGTGACTGCTGATGGAAGTAAATTCCTGACTTCAGACTAGTACAAAGCTACAGTTATCAAGACAGTACGGTACTGGCACAAAAACAGAAATATAGACCAGTGGAACAAGATACAAAATCCAGAGGTAAATACACACACCTATGGACACCTTGGGGGCTTCCCTCATAGCTCAGTTGGTAAAGAATCCACCTTCAATGCAAGAGACCCCAGTTCGATTCCTGGGTTGGGAAGATCCACTGGAGAAGGGATAGGCTACCCCCTCCAATATTCTTGGGCTTCCCTTGTGGCTTAGCTGGTAAAGAATCTGCCTGCAATGCGGGACCTGGGTTCAATCCCTGGGCTGGGAAGATCCCCTGGAGAAGGGAAAGGCTACCCACTCCAGTATTGTGGCCTGGATAATTCCATGGACTAGACAGTCCATGGGGTTGCAAAGGGTTGGACACAACTGAGTGACTTTCGCTTTCACTGTGGACACCTTATCTTTAACAAAGGAGGCAAAAATACAGAATGGAGAAGACATTCTCTTCAACAAATGGTGCTGGGAAACTGGTCAACTACGTGTAAAAGAATGAAATTAGAACACTTCCTAACACCATACAGAAAAATAAACTCAAGATGAATTAAAGATCTAAACTAAGACCAGAAACTATAAAAATCCTTGGAGGAAAACAGAGGCAGAACACTTTCTGACACAAATCACAGCAAGATCCTCTATGACCCACCTCTAGGAGTAACATAAATAAGAACAAAAAGAAACAAATGGTACCTAATTAAACTTAAAAGCTTTTGCACAACAAAGGGAACTATAAGCAATATTAAAAGACAACTGTCAGAATGGGAGACAATAGTAGAAAGTGAAACAACTAACAAAGGATTAATCTCCAAAATAGGCAAATAGCTCATGCAGCCCAAAACCAGAAAAACAAACAACTCAATCAAAAAGTGGGCAGATGACTTAAACAGACATTTCTCCAAAGAAGACATACAGATGGCTAGTAAACACATGAAAAGATGTGCAACACTGTTCAATATTAGAGAAATGCAAATCAAAAGCACAATGAGGTATTGCCTCACACTAGTTAGAATGGCCATCATAAAAAAGTCTACAAACAATAAATACTGGAAAGGGTGTGGAAGAAAGGGAATCCTCTTACACTGTTGCTGGGAATACAAACTGATACAAACACTATGGAGAATAGTATGAAGATTCCTTAAAACACTAGGAATAAAACTACCATATGACTCAGCAATTGCACTACTGGGCATATACCCTGAGGAAACCATAACTGAAAAAAGACACATGTACCCCAATGTCCACTGTAGCACTGTTTACAATACCTAGGATATGGAAGCAACCTAGATGTCCATCGGCAGATAAATGGATAAGGAAGCTGTGGTACATATTACTTATATACAATAGACTATTATTCAGCTATAAAAAGGAATGCATTTGAGTCAGTTCTAATGAGGTTGACAAACCTAGAGTCTATTATACAGAATGAAGTTAAGTCAGAAAGAGAAAGACAAATATCATATATTAACACATATATATGGAATCTAGAAAGATATAATAAAAGACACATGTACCCCAATGTCCACTGTAGCACTGTTTACAATACCTAGGATATGGAAGCAACCTAGATGTCCATCGGCAGATAAATGGATAAGGAAGCTGTGGTACATATTACTTATATACAATAGACTATTATTCAGCTATAAAAAGGAATGCATTTGAGTCAGTTCTAATGAGGTTGACAAACCTAGAGTCTATTATACAGAATGAAGTTAAGTCAGAAAGAGAAAGACAAATATCATATATTAACACATATATATGGAATCTAGAAAGATAGTAACAATGATCCTATGTGCAGGGCAGCAAAGTAGACACAGACATGCAGAACAGACATCTGAACACACTGGGAGAAGGAAAGGGTGGGATGATTTGGGAGAATAGCATTGAAACATATACTTTACCATATCTAAAACAGATAGCCAGTTGGAGTTTCATATATAGTGGGAGTTCCATATATGACACAGGGAACCCAAAGCTGGTGCTCTGTGACAATCCTGGGGGATAGGGTGGGGTGGGAGGTGAGAAGGGATCCAGCAGAAAGGGGACTCATGTATGCCTATGGCCAATTCATGTTGATGTATGGCAGAGGCCATTAGAATATTGTAAAGAAATTATTGTCTAAATAAAACAAATTAAAAAAAAAAAAGACAATATGGTACTGGCACAAAAACAGAAATACAGACTAAAGAATACTCAAACTACCGCACAATTGGACTCATCTCACATGCTAGAAAAGTAATGTTCAAAATTCTCCAAGCCAGGCTTCAGCAATATGTGAAATATGACCTTCCAGATGTTCAAGCTGGTTTTAGAAAAGGCAGAAGAACCAGAGATCAAATTACCAACATCTGCTGGGTCATCAAAAAAGCAACAGAGTTCCAGAAAAACATCTATTTCTGCTTTATTGACTATACCAAAGCCTTTGACTGTGTGAATCACAATAAACTGTGGAAAATTCTGAGAGAGATGGGAATACCAGACGACCTGACCTGCCTCTTGAGAAACCTATATGCAGGTCAGGAAGCAACAGTTAAAACTGGACATGGAACAACAGACTGGAGTACGTCAAGGCTGTATATTGTCTCCCTGCTTATTTAACTTCTATGCAGAGGACATCATGAGAAACACTGGGCTGGAAGAAGCACACCTNCGGGGCAGGAGAAGGGGACAACCGAGGATGAGATGGCTGATGGCATCACTGACTTGATGGATGTGAGTTTGAGTGAACTCCAGGAATTGGTGATGGACAGGGAGGCCTGGCGTGCTGCAATTCATGGGGTAGCAAAGAGGCGGACACCACTGAGTGACTGAACTGAACTGAACAACATAGAAAGCCCAGAGATAAACCCATTCACCTATGAATACCTTATGTTTGACAAAGGAAGCAAGAATACACCAGGGAGAAGATAGCCTCTTCAATAAATGCTGCAGGAAACTGGACATCTATGTGCAAAAGAATGAAACTAGAACACTTCCTAACACCATACACAAAAATAAACTCAAGATGGATTAAAGAATTAAATGTCAGGTCAGAACTGCAAGGCTCTTAAAGGAAAACACAGGCAGTATGCTCCATGACATAAATCACACCAAGATCCTCTGTGACTCACCTCCTAGAGTAATGGAAATAGAAAGAAAAATAAACAAATGGGACCTAATTAAACTTAAAACTTTTGCAAAGCAAAGCAAATCTGCAGGAAACTGGACATCTATGTGCAAAAGAATGAAACTAGAACACTTCCTAACACCATACACAAAAATAAACTCAAGATGGATTAAAGAATTAAATGTCAGGTCAGAACTGCAAGGCTCTTAAAGGAAAACACAGGCAGTATGCTCCATGACATAAATCACACCAAGATCCTCTGTGACTCACCTCCTAGAGTAATGGAAATAGAAAGAAAAATAAACAAATGGGACCTAATTAAACTTAAAACTTTTGCAAAGCAAAGCAAACAGTAAGTAAGATTAAAAGATAACCCTCAGAATGAGAGAAAATCACTAGAAATGAAACAACTAACAGGATTAATGTCCAGAATATATAAGCAGATCATGCAGCTCAAAACCAGAAAGAAAGAAAGAAAAAAAAAAAAAAAACAGCCCAATCAAAAAACAGGCAGAATACCTAAAGAGACATTTCTCCAAAGAAGATATAAGGAGAGCCAATAAACACATGAAAAGATGCTCAACATCATGGATTATTAGAGAAATGCAAATCAAAACTAGAATGAGGTTATCACCTCACACCAGTCAGATGGCCATCATCAAAATTCTACAAACAATAAATGCTTGAAAGGATGAGGAGAAAAGGGAACCCTCCTACAATGTTGGTGGGAGTGCAAACTGATTCAGCCATTATGGACAACAGTCAATAAGCAACAATTAGAACTGGACATGGAATCACAGACTGGTTCCAAATCAGGAAAGGAGTACATCAAGGTGTATATTATCACCCTGCTTGTTTAACTTATATGCAGAGTGAAAGTGAAGTCGCTCAGTCGTGTCCTACTCTTTGCCACCCTGTGGTAGCCTACCAGGCTCCTCTGTCCCTAGGATTTTCCAGGCAAGAATACTGGAATGAGTTGCCATTTCCTTCTCCAGAGGATCTTCCCAACCCAGGGATCGAACCTGGGTCTCCTACATTGTAGGCAGACGCTTTACTGTCTAAGCCACGATGTGTAGAGTACATCACGTGAAATGCTGGGCTGGATGAAGCACAAGCTGGAATCAAAATTGCCGGGAGAAATATCAATAATCTCAGATACACAGATACCACCACACTTACGGCAGAAAGCAAAGAAGAACTAAAGGGCCTCTTGACAAAAGTGAAAGAGGAGAGAGAAAAAGTTGGCTTATAATTCAACATTCAGAAAACTAGAAAACTAGATCATGGCATCCAGTCCCATCTGCTAGGTCATTTCAGTCGTGTCCGACCCTGTGCGACCCCACAGATGGCAGCCCACAAGGCTCCCCCATCCCTGGGATTCTCTAGGCAAGAATACTGGAGTGGGTTGCCATTTCCTTCTCCAATGCATGAAAGTGAAAAATCAAAGTGAAGTCGCTCAGTCATGTCCGACTCTTCGCGACCCCATGGACTGCAGCCTACCAGGCTCCTCCATCCATGGGATTTTCCAGGCAAGAGTACTGGAGTGGGGTGCCATTGCCTTCTCCATCCAGTCCTATCACTTCATGGCAAATAGATGAGGAAACAGTGGAAACAGTGACAGACTTTTTTGGGGGGGCTCCAAAATCACTGCAGATGGTGACTATAGCCAAGAAATTAAAAGATGCTTGCTCCTTAGCAGAAAAGTTATGACCAACCTAGACAGCATATTAAAAAGCAGACATATTACTTTGCCAACAAAGGGCCATTAAGTCAAGGCTATAGTTTTTCTAGTAGTCACGCATGGGTGTGAGAGTTGGACTATAAAGAAAGCTGAGCACTGAAGAATTGATTCTTTGGCTGTGGTGTTGGAGAAGACTCTTGATAGTTCCTTTGGACTGCAAGGAAATCCAACCAGTCCATCCTAAAGGAAATCAGTCATGAATATTCATTGGAAGGACTGATGCTGAAGCTGAAACTCCAAATGTTTGGCCATCTGATGTGAAGAACCAACTCTTTGGGAAAGACCCTGCTGCTGAAAAAGATTGAAGGCAGGAGGAGAAGGGGATGATAGAGGATGAGATGGTTGGATGGCATCACCAACACAATGGACATGCATTTGAGTAAGCTCCGGGTGTTGGTGGTAGACAGGGAAGCTTGGCATGCTGTAGTCCATGGGTCGCAAAGAGCTGGACACAATGAGCAACTGAACTACTACTACGTTACATAGTTACACATATTTTTGTATCATATAATGAAATAAAATGTATTAAGATAGTATGTGCTGTGAATAATCATTTAAAAATCACACTAGCTCTAAAAAAAATTATCACTTGCTATTCAGAGTTTTTCTATCATATGTGCCAACTTAAACTAAAATATCAAATTTAATGTTAAGGGATTAATAAACACTGATATGGTGATTACTCAGATGTAGTTGCTCATTAATGGAATTAATACCGTTATGAAAAAGACTCCAGAGAGTTCCTTAGGCCTATCCACCATATAAGGATACAATGAGAAGACAGCTATTTATGAATCAGGAAGTGGGCTCTCAACAAACACTGAATTTCTGGGTACCTTGTTCTTAAGAGTTTCCAGACTTCAGAAGTGTGAAAAATAAATTTCTGTCCCTTATAAGCCATTAATATACGGTATTTTATTAGAGCTGCCTAAACTCAGACAACCTCAAATAAACAACCTTAATTTTCATTTCAAGGGTTGACAAAGAAAAAACTAAATCCAAAAATAGCAGAAAAAAGGAAATAATGAAGACTTGAGCAGAAATAAATCAAATAGAGAACACTTTTTTTTTTTTTAATAGAGCGAATTCCCTGGAAGTCCAGTGGTTAGGATTCAGGTCTCTCACTGCCAGGGGCCCAGATTCAATCTCTGGTTGGGGAACTAAGATTCTACATGCCACATGGGGCGGCCAAAGAATTTTTTAATTAGAAAAAATAAACAAACTGAGAAAATATTTGNCATCTCACTCAGTTTCTAATTTACTCTTGTAAAAATGGAAAGGGCACATGCAGAAACAGCCATAAGGGATAAATGTCCTAGGAGCCACTGGAAGTTATGTGAGAAAGATGATTAGGAAATGCTCAGCAGATCGTCATCCAGTTACAGCCACGTTTTACCACAAACTTCTGTTTTATTTTACTGCCTTAGTTCCCCCCAGGAGCACACAGCGAGTTCATCAAAGCTTCTTTCCCTTTTCTGTGGCAAACCTGGGACATTCTTATCACTGATAAAAGCAAGTTCAGGGAACCAGTGCTCACCCACAACAGGGCTAAGCTGCTGCTTGCCTGGCCACCTGCTTCTAACATGTCTGATTAAGAATTCTCCCACCTCTAAATAGGAATACCACCCTGGGGAGGTGGCAGGGGGAGGCGTAGCAACTCTGAGAGAGCTCAGCAGTGCATAAATAGAAAGCCAGTGTGTTCTCAAAAATTCAAGGAGCATCTAATTCTCTACTGACTGACTCACCGTGTAGAAGGGGTGGAAGTATAAAATGTCAACAGCTTTATCCACGCTCCTTCTTAAGTCATCCGCCTGCCTGTGTCCGGCTGCTGGACAGACATGGTCATCTTCCCCTCTGCCCCCGCAGGTCCTCTGATGCTTGGGTGTCATCTCCTCTGAGATCCCCTTTCTCAGAGAACCAGACTTTCAACTCAGGGTTGAGTGCACTGACCTGCTGGTAAATATCTATGAATAACAACTAGCTTTCTAGAAACAAACAAAACCCTGAATGCATGATATACCCACATAAGCATTATAAATTGCCATGATACAAAGAATGCATATGCACAGTTACAAATAATAAAATATACAGCACTCTATTATAATTCCGTATGGCCATTTGGGTCTCAGAGAATGCATTTGTTGATTTTCTCCAAACGCTTATATCCGTAGCCAGCCTATGATTGCAGCTGACAAATTAGTGTAGTTCTGACATGGATGTTGGTTGTGAGTGAGACAAATGGGAAACAACAAAGATGTACACTGCATGCATTGCTAGAACTTTATTCGGACATTAATGACACGAGCAATTTCTGTGCTAAATAGGACAGTAGTTTCCAAATACTGGAAGAAAATTTCCTAAATTTTTGTGCTATTTACAATGTGGTGGCAGCTGACATGATACAATTTTCAAGTTAAACTACATTATTAACATTGTCTCCATGACTGAAGTCTAGAGCCTAGACTGGAAGCAATAAACAAAACCAAGTTAACGCCTGATTTATGGCTTTTTGCTGACTTTCATGATGTAAATATTCCCACCAGAGCCCATTTCAAGCGACCAACATGTCCCTGAACATGGAGTCAGAGATAAACAATGAGTAGCAGCTTAATGTTTAAAAATGACTGAGTTAAACAATCAGCTCTCAAGATTCCTAAAAATCGAAACATCAGCTGTTAAGAGCCAGCATGACCTGACTCCAGCACGTCGATGTTTGCATGTTGTTTTTCAGAATGTAGAGCAAGCCGGGCCTCAGATCTGACTGCAGTGTTGGGATTGTTGACGCTAAGGGGGCTAAGTGCTTCACCTGAAGTTACTCAGATGAAGAGGTTAAGACATAGATATTTAAAACTTTTTCTATGAATTCAGCAGCTATAAACAAAGCGCCTGCTCCATGCCAGATTCCTGTTGAGACAGGTCATCCCAGGATGGATAAAATTGTCCCAGCCCTGCCTCATAGAGTGTACGGTCCTAGCTGGCCACGTCCCCTAGGCTTTGCTAAACCCCTTTCCCAGGTCAGCTCTGGAGAAGGCAATGGCACCCCACTCCAGTACTCTTGCCTGGAGAATCCCATGAACAGAGGAGCCTGGTAGGCTGAAGTCCATGGGGTCATGAAGAGTCGGACACGACTGAGCGACTTCCCTTTCACTTTTCACTTTCATGCATTGGAGAAGGAAATGGCAACCCACTCCAGTGTTCTTGCCTGGAGAGTCCCAGGGACGGGGGAGCCTGGTGGGCTGCCGTCTATGGGGTAAGAGTCAGGCACGACTGAAGCGACCTAACAGCAGCAGCAGCAGGTCAGCTCATCCTGTCCGCTCAAGGCCCAGGGCAAGTGAAACGGCAGGACCCCGTGGTCCTTGCCCCCACCCCACCACATTCTCTGCCTGCCTTTTATCTTTGGAGAGTTTTAGTCAAAGAATAAGTTTATTCAGAGAAGTGAGAAATGGGAAAACAAAGGAGACTAAATTATAATAATGTAGTCGTTAAGCTTAGTCAAGGATATTTAGTTTTTTCTCAAGGGCTATAGATAATATTCTGAGCCATATCCTGTGAGCTATCTTACAGATACAAAACACCAGGTGGAGAAAACTACATGATATCAGACTGCACCCAGGACATGCGCTGCCACAATTCCAAGAACTGGCCTCAGAGAAATGGGAACAAATGGACCCTGGAAATGAAGATTAACTGTACCTAAAACAACCAAGATGACGCCGGTCAGACCACCAGTGACCAGTCTGAAGATGACTGTCAGAGCTGACTGTGCTGTTACAGCATGTAGCCCCCTCCCCACTTCTGTCTATAAAAGCTCTTGCCCCACTGGTTGCCGGGGTGGTGGTGGAGGGGAAGATGGTGGGGAGTTGGCCTTTGGAATGATGTCCCCCCACCACCACCAGTTGCTGGCATCTAAAATAAAACAAACTTCCTTTCCACCAGCCTGGCCTGTTTATTGGCTCTTGAGCAGCGAGCTGAGTCCCACACTCCTTTAGGTAACAGAAGCGGACTCCGTTGTGCTGCGGAGAAGCCTGCCTGGCCCACCCCTGTCCTTTGGGTCCTATCCATCTCTCCTCCCACTACTCCACCTCTGCAGCCTTGACTCTGGTACACGCCCTCGTGACACCTGACCCAGACTCCTTCCTGCTCCCTCTTCTCCCGGACTATTTTCTACTCAGCATCCAGGGTGATTTTTTTAAATAAAAATCCCTGTTTTTATATCACTGCTCAACTTAAAATCCTCTAATGGCAGTCAGGCATGACAGACCCAGCCCTTCGGCTCTGCTGCTCACCAGCTGGGTACCTTGGGGCAGCTCTGTATCTGTTTCCCTGCCTGCATAAGGAGGATCACAGAGCACCCGCTGGAGAGGTTTGTGTCGAGGTTTAAATGCTCAGAAGAGTGTGTCACCATCCTTCCCACTAGGTAAGCGTGGTGTTAGCATCCTTACCTGCTCCTGGCCTCAGCTCTCACACCTCTTTATGCTGAGCGATAAATAATGATAAATCACCGCTCTGGACTCCAGAGCCCCGTGCCTCTCCGCGAGCCACTCACCACACTGACCTTGCCTAAGCTCGTCTCACTGCCTGACACCCCTTCCCTCATCAGCCCAGCGTCACCTCTCAGCTCATCCTGCAGAGCCCTTTCAAGGCCGCATCTGCAGCACAGCCTTCCCTTGACCCAGTCTAGATCAAGTCTCTTGCTGTGTTCCTTCAGAGCACACGTCACGTTGTCCTCACACATGGATTAGGATGAATACGTAACAGTTCATGTCCTGTCTACACGGTGGACTTCGTGAGCAGGCCCAGTGCCTTGTAAAGTACCTGGGACAGAGTGGGTGCTTAGTGTGTATAAAATCTCTGTAATAAATAGGGCTTATTTAAAGACTACTATCCTAAGCAGTGTCTCATTCAGCAACATTCCAGTGTAAACTGGAAACTTTGGCGAGAAGCCTTGATGTGCCTGAAGGTAGCATTTGGTGTCAACCCTTTCACCCTACTACTCTCATTTCCCCCATCCAGCCAGGAGCCCTGCTTAGCTGTGCCACGTGCTCATCCTGACACCAAAAGAACAAGGATAGTATCAAGACTTTTCCCAAGAATTCTGCCCTAGAGGATTGTTAGCTGTTGAGCATGCTTGATTTCCCAAGACCATTCCTACAGCTTTCGGTGGGTAAGGAGTCACTTACTGAGCATCTGCCAGAGACAGGACATCACTGCAACTGCCTCACACACCCACCTCGACTCTGTTCTGCCACAGAAGACTGAACTAGAGAAGGGGTCAGCTTTCCCAAAGGAAATCCTGGAAGCCATGAACATTCAGCTTACGGAGGTCGAGCAGTTCTTCCCTTGTAGGTGCCACATACTTTGTCTGTTTTAAGTCCTTATGAGAGAAAAATATTAAAAGCTTTAATACGTCCCAACAGCAAAAATGGTAGGGGAATCAGATGGCACTGGTAACTGAAGCTGGTTGCGAGACGGTGGATGTGTGGGCCGGGAGTGAGCACAGGGATTCAGTAGACTGATTCTGAGTGTGTGTGAAAATTTCCATAATGACAGTTTTTAAAGCCTCAAAATATATAAAGCCAAAACTGATAGAACTACAGGGATTCATTGACAAGTCCACCATTGTGATGGGAGCGTACAACATAGTTCTTTTCATTATAGATGAGTCTAAGTCTCAAAAGCCTAATTTCATGGCTATAAATAAAACTTGGCATCCAACAGCTAAAACATCACAAAATATTTTAAGACAAAAGTGGAACATTTGTTAAAATTGATCATATAGGAGACCATAAAGCAAGCATCAACAAAGTTCAAATAATCTATACCAAATAGACTATATTTTTGGAATACAATGCACTTAATGTATAAATCAATGAAAAGACAAAACTGTCTGAATATTTAAAATTTGAAGTGCATTCTAAATAACCCAGAGATCAAAGAAAAACTGATAACGTCTTGGTCATAGAGAAGATGATTTTGTCACACTAGCAGTGAGCTGCTGGCTATTAATGTGGACAGGAAAAGTTTTCTGTAAACTAGTTAGTGCCTTTCCACTTCTCTATGATATGAAGAGACCCCAGCCAATCACTGAAGGGTTTGGGACAGTAATTTAAAGTATTATACATATTATAAGAAAAGCTTAAAAAAATGTTTACAGTGATTATCAGGGATGGATGGATGGATGGATGGATGATTTTCATTCTCTTGCCTAAGCATCTGTATGTTATTTACATTTCTATAATGAGAAAGCATGAATATCAGTGCTTTTGGGGAGAGGAAATATGTAAATGATCCAAAGTAGTTAACCCATTAATGCGCATTCTCTGTGGGCCAGGCATGGTACTAAGTGCTCTACATAACCCTACCCACTAACTCATGACTGCAGAGGCGCCAGAACTTAGGGAGTACTCAGCACAAGCTTATTGTTAAAAAGTGGTGGTGTCACTCGTCTTTCGTGGTGGTGTCTGTGCTCTTAGCCACAACTGAATGAATATTTGCCTTCTTGCAGTTTCATAAGAGCATCAGAATAAGATAATGGTCCTTTTGACAAGTGAAAGTGTATGAGGCATAAATTGAGGACATTCAACAAACATGTATTAAGTATCTATTCAAACTGTGCATACACATAACTGTTATTAGTGTTAGTTACTTAGTCCTGTCTCTTTGCAACCCTGTGGACTGTAACCACCCCCACCCCACCCCATCCCCGCAGGCTCCTTTGTCCATGGAATTCTCCAGGTAAGAATACTGGAGTTGGTTGCCATTCCCTTCTCCAGGGGATCTTTGCAACCCAAGGATCGAACCCGGGTTGCCTGCATTGCAGGCAGATTCTTTACTGTCTGAGCACCAGGCAAGCCCATTAACATTGTTAGTGGCGTGTGTGTGAGTCACTCAGTCATGTCCAGCTCTTGCGACCCCATGGCTGTAGCCCACCAGGCTCCTCTGTCCATGGAGTTCTCCAGGCAAGACCATTGGAGTGGGCTGCCATTTCCTTCTGCAAGGCATCTTCCCAACCCAGGGATCGAACCTGCATCTCCTGCACTGACAGGCAGATTCTTTACCGCCTGAGCCACCAGGGAAGCCCCAGCATTGTTAGTAAGACATGGCTAAAATGAAGGTACTAAACATTCATTACTTTGGCTAAAACCCCACCCCCGCCCCCCACAAAACTCCACTGAAACAACAGTAAAGGGATTTTAAAAAAATAATAATTCATACACCCTCAAGAACAGGGCAAATGGTAGAGGAGATAATAATAACAAAAATTTGAAAATCATTAACCAAATTAGCTAGGTTTGATCCCTGGTTGGAAGATCCCTGGAGAAGGAAATGGCAACCCACTCCAGTATTCTTGCCTGGAGAATCCCATGGACGGAGGAGTCTGGTGGGCTACAGTCCATGGGGTTGCAAAGAGTCGGACACGACTGAGCAACTTCACTTCACTTCACCTTCAAGCAAATGAGCAGATATGCAAAGCCTAGATGCTTTGCCTGTAGTGAGGAAAGCTAAAAAACAATGCAATCTGCACCATAAATTCCTCAAGTATTTTGGGAACTAACAACAGAGTCACTTTCTTTAGAAGTGAGAGTGAAGATGGAGCAAAACTCAGGATGGGTCCCTGCATACCACTAGAATGGCTGCAAGTAAAAACCTCAAGGGGGCTCCCCTGGCGTTCCAGTGGTTAAGAATCTGCATTCCAGTACAGAGTCACAGGTTCAGTCCCTGATGGGGGAACTAAGATTCCATATGCCACACTACTGATAAATAAATAAAAGTCTTGATGAAATCAAGAGTAGTAAGGATATGGCACAGCTGGAACTCTTGTACATTGTTGGTGGGAATTAAAATGTCACAGTCACTTTGGAAAACCGTTTGACTATATCTACCAAATATATGTCTAATCTATAACCCAGTGATTTCACTAGGTATAAACCCTAGTAAAATAGTGCTTATGCCCTTCCCAAAAAATACACAAGAAAGTTCATAATCAGAATAACCAAAACCTGATAAAAGCAGAATGGATAAATTGTGCTCTCTCTCTCTCTCTCTCTCTCTCTCTATATATATATATATATATATATACACACACACCCCCACAGTGGCATGCTACATAGCAACAACAAAGACACCAGAGCCACGAAACACCGCTGTCTGGCTGGGTCTACACTGCTCCAAAAGAAAGTGCTGTCCTGAGACTGCCAGGCACTGGCTTTTAAAAGGCCTGTCTGCTTATGCTATCTTTTCCAGAGAACCTACCACCATGCTGTGAGGGAGCCCAAGCAGCTTCATGGAGAAGCCTTTCTGAGAGAGGCCGTTGGCCAGCAGCTCAGCTGAGTTCCCAGCATCAAATCACCAGCAGTGTGAGTGAACCATCCTGGAACTGGATCCTCCAGCTAGAGGATATGTGCCACCAAGAAAGACAGAGGCATGGAATCCAAAGAACAGAGGGAGGGAATTCCCTGGCTGATAGTGAAGGGATGGCGTAGAGGACAGCTCTGCACAAGGCATAAGGCAGCCAGTTCACAGCTGGTCGTAATTACAGTATGCTGTGTGGCTCAAGTGTGTGTGCTACTCACAGAATTGTTACATATATACCAGCACCTGTGTACATGTGACATTTTGTCTAGCATTTCCGGCTCTTTGGGATAAAAGAGGTAGTGTAGCACATTAGTTACCCCCACGGTGCTGGAGCCAGAAGATTTGCATTGTCCTTTTAGAGTCTGCAGTAGTTCAGAGTGGAGGGGAGTGTAGGCTGGAGAAACCAGAGGAGCAGTCCTGGAGAAATTTTAAGTTTTCTGGGGGTATCTCTGAGGTTAATTAATATTTCCCTTAATGATAAGCTTTCAGTTGTAAAATAATTGAAATGTGACATATGCTGGTCTCCTAAGACAGACAGTGTGTGTCTTTCTGCACTGTGTTTTAGCTGTATCGAGTTAGTTCTGAGCTCCATTCTTTGTCCCCTTGAGTGGTTAGATACCATGCTCACATTATTGAATTAGGGCTAAAACCTAACTGCACGGTGCAGGACGTTCAGAAGTTATGGGAATACTTGCAAGACCTGACGGGACAGCTTGGCTAGCTGACAGACAAGTTGTTCCCAAATATAGGGGGAGGCAGGTATTAAAACTGGATGATAAAAATAAAGAACAAGGAAGAGTGGGTGAAATTAGAGCACAGCTAAAACTAGCAGGAAATACAGGAATTCTGAGAATATCTAAACGTGAGTGATCATTACACTTACCAGAGCTTTGAAAAAATTTAGGTTCCCAAGAACCATATTCTATAATTTAGAGTCACTAGTGAGTTGGGCCCCAAAATGTAGATTTATAAAAGGCTTCTCCCCTGCTTGCACAATTAACCTCACCTGGAAACCTGTCCTGAATTAAGCTGGAAGCACACTGACATCATCTGGAACAACTGTTTCTCCACTTGTTACATGGGAAAATTCACAAAAGGAGATGACACTGTCTTTAGATGAGTAGTCCCATGGAGGGTGTGTTGATATGTGAGTTTTATTTTACACACTAGTGTTAAGCTTTGCAGAGGATGAGAAAAACGCCTTTGCACAGACTTGATTTTTTTTTTTTTTTGGTGGCTATAGAATGTGTGGAAAGAAGCATCCCATTTGGCCACGTTTCTTCATCATTAAAAAATATTTATTATGACATAACCGTGATGGGTTTTGTTCAAAATGTTTTTACAAAAAAAAAATGTTTTTATATCTGGTCAAGTGGAACCCAGGAAGAGGGGGCGCGCGGGGGCGAAAAAAGGCTTTCCGGGAGCTATCCGTGGTGCTGAACTGATCCCTGGCTCCAGCCTTTGACCTTCCAGCAAAGGGGCTCTGGGTCCCGTCCCCAAGTCTCAGTTTCCTTTCAGTTCTCACCTCCAGCGTACTCCCTTTCCCCACCCGAGCAGCAGCAGGGGTGGCCTTTCTACTTTCGTCCTGGGCGGCAGATGACCTGGTGTTGGACTCCCCCGCCCCCACCCC
>SJXQ01008748.1:137417-160968 GCA_006408695.1 Aepyceros melampus
TCTGCGATGACATCTCTCGCCCTCGAGGGCTGCAGGGAGGGCCTTGGCCTCTCCTCTGAGGAACTCAGGCCCCAGGGGCTTTGGTAGAAATCCCCGAGGCCTGGCTGCTGCGGAGGGTTGGGGGCCGAGGGCCTCAGGGCTGGGCGGCACCAAGGGGAAGATGCAGGGGGAAGCGGTGCGTTTGGGCTCGGCTTTGTTCCTCTCCGTCTCCCTCTCCTCTAGCCGGCGTGAGAGCTGTGAGCACCCGCAGCTTCCTCCCTGCGCTTTGCCTTTATCCACTTCTGGTGGCTACACTTACCTGGTGTGTTGCCCTCGAAATGAAAGGACCCTTCAGGAGTCTGGAGACTGGAGCCTAGATTGATTTTGTTATTAACCTATCTCACTGACCCTGAGAAACTTAATTGCTAACTCTGCCCTTCAGGCTTTCTCATCTGTAAAATGGGAAGCTTGAACCAGAAATCTTGTTTAAGGTGAGCCTTCTAGTGACAGTTCACTGACTCTGTGCTTGAGGATGGCAGGTATGTGGCAGGTATGTTTGAAGCGGTGGTACTCATTTTTGTACAGTCCACTCTGGCTAAAGGTCATATGTATGTATTCACAGGTACTCTGGAGAACATGTATCACATTTATCATCAGATTTTTTTCAAAAGCCTAATGGTTTCCCCCAGGGCTAATTGGCACTGTACTGCTGACTAATATATTTGTCATAAAATGAGTAGAAAAGCCCATTTTAAAAAATTGTAATCTCAGGATCATATGGGGTAGCTTTCAGATGAACCTCACAATCTAGGAGATCTGACCATACGGTCCTGATGTCATGGGGCTTATAGGTAGTTGGCAAGTGATCGCAGGCTTCAGTGAGTGCTAGGAAGAAAATAAGCCAGGTGGCATGATAGAGTGATGGGGTGCTGCTCAGAGAAGGTGGTCCAGGAAGGCCTTTTGAGAAGGTGATGTTTGAGAAGGGAAGAATCAGTTCTACCTGCTAGACAATAATCTGGGGAGGAAGGTTCCAGAAGAGGAAGAGGAAGTGCAAAGCCCCTGAAGCCATGATAATGGACCAACACGTTGGAGCAAAATGGTCAGAGAGATACTCAGGGCCCAGTCATAGCACACTGAAGGCAAGACCACAAAATATGGGATTCTTTAGAATTCCAGTGTGATGCGATTGGAGGATTTAAGTGACGTGAGCAGTTTGGTTGCCTGTCCTGTACCAGCATTTAAATCTTTGCTCCCAGAGTAACTTCATTGAGTTGGATCTTGAAGACCATGAATTCACTCTTGATGGAAGGATACACTGAATTCTGCCCCCTCGCCCTGGCCTGAGAAGTTTACTGCAGAATCTATAATCTTGAGTTCGGTTAGGCTGAATCACAATGGCTGTTTCCTAGTGAGGAGATGTTTAGGTCATTGAACTGACTTCCCCTGCTCTGTTGAATTCTTATATCTATGAGTTGCTCCTTTACAAAACTAGGTGAAATACTCTTGGGTTTCTAAGTTGGGAAGCTGGTAGTTACAGCTCCTGTGTTTGTCTAGCTGGAGATGAACTTGCTACTATAATTTTTGCTCCTGTTCTTCTCACCATCTTCAGTTCCTCACTAGAGATTTATGACTAGAAATCACCAGTCTATTTTCCCTGGAGGACCATGTAGATGCCAGTCTCCCCATAACAGAGTGTAGAAAGGAGAGAGCTTGCTAACGCTGCTTTCAGAAGACGGTTGGCCCCTCAGTTAGGTGGCGTGGCTGTTTGCATCTTAGCTACGTAATTTGGTATCACTGTAAAAGAGCAGCCGCGTCATCAGAGGACTCACAGTCATTTTCAGAAAATGAGAGATGACAGCTGTACTAGAAAAGGGGGCGCCGCATAATGTGGGTGAGAAAAACAGGAAGCTGAGCGTCTGAAATCCTAATGCTTTGCTAATTCCCCTGGCCTTTGCAAAATGAGTTTCACTGGTGATCAGTTTTCACATCAGAAAAATGAAGCAGGGATGTTGTGAGGCTCAAGTGCTTTATGAAGTGAACACTGAAGACACTTTCCAGTACAGATACCAGAAAAACCAAAGCCACCAGCCTAGACGATAAGGTGAAGGACGACTTGTTGATACCAGCTTAGTGATGTCTACCAAGTCCTTTCTTTTTTATGTGGTAGCAATTGACTGTACTTGGCCACTAATAATCCTTTGGGCTATTGCTTCTCATTCATATTCATGGGGAGAACTGGCTGGCTTTCTATAGCTCTCTAAAAGAGGAGGAATAACTGAAGCCCACAGCAAAAGTCATAGAATCTCTCCTACACCCCCACCAAACGGTACCAATGAAAACAGACGTGTGTTAACAAGGACATGGAATTTTCCTGCACTACAGATGGGCGCTAAACTGGTACAATCACCATGGAAAATAGTTTGAGGTATATACTAACATTGAACATGCACATACCTTTTGGCCCAGTATCTCCTCTTAGGTACGTGCCCTACAGACATGACACGCTCTAAAATGTTCATAGCGGCACAATTTGTAATACTCCTGAACTGGAAGGCAGCCAAATACTCACAACAGTAGAACAGATAAATTTGGCTTGTTCCATACTAGAATGGGCATCCCAGGTTATGCTAGTGGTAAAAAAATCTGCCTCCCAATGCAGGAGACGCAAGAGATGCGGGTTTGATCCCTAGGTCGAGAAGATCTGGAGTAGAAAATGGCACCCCACTCCAGTATTCTTGCCTGGAGAATCCCATGGAGAGAGGAGTCTGGCGGGCTACAGTCCATGGAGTCACAAAGAGTCAGATATGACTGAAGTGACTTAGCACGCGCACATGACATGTACTTTCTGTGTGTGTGTTATGCTTCGTTAGAAAGCTTTAAAGAACACCAGCTCCTGTGTCTCATTGACTAGATCAGGGCCCCTTGTCCTTTCTTGAACACGGGCTGGCAAGGGGATGGCATCAGACTTTAGTAAGTGTGAGTGCCCCAGAAGCTGAAAGGGGGCCCGTTCCCCAAGACTTAGCTCTTTAAGGGACTCCTCCCTTCTGTTAGGAAGAAGATGTGGAGAATGGATGTCAGGCAGGCAGTCAGCTATGTCCATGGCATCAAGGGTAAAGGGTAAAGACACATGAAGATGAAAGAAAATGAAAGTGAAGCCGCTCAGTTGTGTCCGACTCTTGGCGACCCCATGATACTGTAGCCTACCAGGCTCCTCCGTCCATGGGATTTTCCAGGCAAGGGTACTGGAATGGGTTGCCATTTCCTTCTCTAGGGGATCTTCTCAACCCAGGGATTGAACCTGGGTCTCCCACATTACAGGCAGACGCTTTTACCGTCTGAGCCACCAGGGAAGTATATAGACAAGTATATAGAAGTGTATAGGACAACAGACGTGACCCTTTAGGGCTCGACTCTCAGGGAATTTGCTGTTGGCCGTTTGGCTGGTCCATCCTTTGTTTCTCAGGCTATTACTTTACCTGTGTAAAATATAGGGGCCATCAAGTTGGGCTTGAGTTTTCTTGGCCAGTGAAGTGATGCTCTGGGATGTCCTCACCCAGGAGGCTTCTGGAAGCAACATTTATTTCATCCCTTGGTGGATTCTTCAGGACCCTGGGGCCGGCCCTCAGTCCTGCTGGCTTATTTTCACCAGCACATTGAGAAGAACCTCGCTGAGTGAAGCCTTCACGTTGACCAAGCTCTGGTCTACTGTGCAGAATCAGAATGCCATTATTTAATTGACCAGCGTGGACCCTTGAGAACACAGGCAATGGTGGGCATGGAGTCAGTGCCGGAGGACCTAATCAGATCAGGGCTGCTCAGAGCTGGAATCACCTGGGGGAGCTTTTGAACATGCCGAGGCCCAGGCCCCACCCTCAAGGATTCTGATTTAATCGTCCTGGGCTGATCCTCAGCCACGATAGAGAAGCCATGTGTGTGAGGGCAAGGTTGACGAGCATCAAGTTGAGCGAGCCTGGAGCACACACCTCCTTGGCGGAACGGACTTGCCAGCCAGACAGAAGTCTCGGGGTGTTAGCTGAGGCTCCCCTTCCCCTACTCAGAGCTCGGGGCCATGGCCCACTGTCACCCCTGCTGATTCTGCCTTCACCATGCTCCCAGGCTGACTGACCCTCCTTTTTGGGTTGAAACATCTGGTCGGTTGCAGTCAGGTTCAAAGGTCTGAGAACGATTATTTTTTTTCCCACCTAAGGCAAACCTGCCTATCTTTACAATGTCCCTTGGGTCCTGCTATGAATATTCCTGTTTAAGCAGCTGACTTTCTTCTTGTTTTCAGCTTACCCGAAGCAACTCTTGACTGTTGAGCACAGATGTCTCTGTCTTTTGTTTCGTTTTTGATGAGAGGAAATGATAAGCGCCGCTGTTGAAACATGTGTTGTTAGAACCAGCTTCTCCAGCGCCATCATTTCAAAGTTAGAAAGATCATTTCATGAAGCTTACACGCTGGAGAGCTTAGAATTGAGTACAAATCTGGCTCCGTGGGGGGAGGCTGGCACTGTTGTTGTCTCTTTGGGACAAGATACAGGTGTCAGATGGGCCGAGGCCCACTGGCCTGAGCAGATAGATGTGTGAGCCGCCAGCAGTGATGCCAGAGCAAGTCAGCGACCCCTGGGCGGCCCCCCACCACTGTCTTGGTGTGACACCCCCAGGGAGCATCCCTCCCCCTATCTCTCCCCTCCCTGCTCTGGGAACCACCTTGTCAGTCACCCCCCTGTTCTAAGGTCTGCCCTTCCCCATTCTGACTCCCTCCCTCTGCCTGGCTCCTTTGGGAGCAACCACGCCGTCCTCTCCAGCGTATGCTGGTCTGGCTTCCTCCCCCGTCCCACCCATCCTGTTGTTCTATAAATGGGTTAAAGGTGGTCCCGGCAAATTGGCTCCCATGTCATTTGTTTCTTATTCACAGAAGGCCCCTGATTGCCTCCCACTGGCACCCAACTCAAATGCTCACAATTTAAATAGAGCCCAAAGAAGCACGGCCTCCCCAGGTGGCACAGTGGGAAAAGCACCCGCCTGCCGACGCAGGAGACGCAGGAGATGTGGGTTCAGTCCCTGGGTTGGGAAGATGCCCTGGAGGAGGGCATGGCAACATGCTCCAGTATTCTTGCCTGGAGAATCCCATGGACAGAGGAGCCTGGGGTCACGGTCAGACATGACTGATGCACTCAGCATACACACGAATAAGCATACTTTGAGCCTTTCAGAGTCCTTGCTTTACACACCTATGAAACTGCACCCAGAAACTGAGACAGCATCGCTGTGACAGACCCCATGGCTATAAAGACCATAAATCATGTTCCCCTTTGGGAGCCACCCCTTGGGGTCTGTGAGCAACACCACGGGACACACGGGCCCCCTCCCTCCTCCCCCTCTCCTTTGGGAGTTCCCTGCCCTCTCCCTGCTGCGTAGTGGTCTGGGGCCGGGAGTGGGGGGGATGAGGGGTGGGGGGAATCCTCCTGCTAAGAGGGACCTCCCCTCGTGCAACCTGTCCAAGTGCCACCCAGCAAAGCTTGTTGTGCAACACTGCCACCTCGTGGTCCTGCCTCTTCCTCCATCAGCCCACACCTGTCCTGGAGCCACCCTAGCCCAGGTCACCGGGGACCTCGAAGCATCATTCCAGTGGCCCCTTTCAGGCCCTCGCCCAGTGCGACCCTGAAGGATTCGCCCCTGGGGCTGGGACTCTCACTCAGAGCTCCTTGGTCCTTCCAGGGGCCCCAAAGATGCCCTTCCCTCACATTCTCTGGGCTTCCCTTGTGGCTCAGCTGGTAAAGAATCTGCCTGCAATGCAGGAGACCTGGGTTCGACCCCTGGGTCGGGAAGGTCCCCTGGAGAAGGGAAAGGCTCCCCACTCCAGTATTCTGGCCTAGAGAGTTCCATGGACTGTATCGTCCGTGGGGTCGCAAAGAGTTGGACACGACTGAGCGACTTTCACTTTCTTTCACGTTCTCCTCTGACACCCTGTCCTCTACATGGTCTCAACGCATCTTAGGCAAAGTCTCTTCCTGTTTACTGTCTGAGCTTAGAGTGGACCTGACTTCTCCTCAAGGCCATGGCACTGTGATTAACGGTGCTAAGCATCTCTGGAAATTACCATTTATTGCTTCAGCCCACTCTCAGGTGGGTGACACTCTTTCCACCATGCAGTGAATTGAGTAACGCTGGATCCTATGAGCCAGGCATTAGCAGTCTCGCTGCCCATTGGGCAGCTTTCCAGGTCCAAAGGAGATGGTGAGTGTGGGTCCCAGAGGCTTGATGTGGGGTCAGACCTTTGTCCCTTAGGGACCCCTGGTTAGGGCTGCACGACCTGCTTCTGGTTATCCCCTGACTTCTGAAGATTCCTGGTCCTTATCTTGGCCTGGGCACAGTGTCTTGATCCCAGCTCAGAAACAGTGACATTTGAGTGTGTTTTCTGCTATAAGATACAGAAAATAGAACACTCAGGTGGGAGTCAAGATATAAATTTAAGTCCCGAGCCACATGTTTTAACCTTGCTATTGGACTGGTCACTATGAGAGAAGACCATGTCATACCTGCTCTCCCTGCCAACCAGCCAGTCAGGAGGGAGACTGGCAGCAAGGGCAGCCTTCTGTCAGCCTTGCCTGACCCCAGGAGGACGTGAGTGTCCTGCTTCTCTGGAATGAGGTCCCGGATGGGAATGGAGGTGCCTGTTGGTTGTCACCTTCCCCGCCTCTGCCTGTGAACCATCACAGTGGGGCTCTGATGCGTGCCTTCCACTTTTCATTGTTTATGTTTCTGCAGTTAAGACTTTGGTTTGGTTTCTCTATCTCTGGCTGCCACAGGCCGTTCCAGGAATGGCACATTGACTTCCAGGGGGTCTAAAGAAGGGATTTAGAGGGATTTCTTAATAGGGCAAGGACCACACGTTGAGTTATGAATAACACTGAACAGGGATCTGGAGTTTATTTTAAATGAAGGCTCATATGCTCTTTATTCTTTGAAGGGGAATCATGGGATCTGAGAACACTCAAGGTTCAGTTCAGTTCAGTTCAGTCGCTCAGTCGTGTCCAACTTTATGTGACCCCATGAATCGCAGAACACCAGGCCTCCTTGTCCATCACCAACTCCCGGAGTTCACGCAGACTCACATCCATCGAGTCAGTGATGCCATCCAGCCATCTCATCCTCGGTCGTCCCCTTCTCCTCCTGCCCTCAATCCCTCCCAGCATCAGAGTCTTTTCCAATGAGTCACTCTTTGCATGAGGTGGCCAAAGTACTGGAGTTTCAGCTTTAGCATCATTCCTTCCAAAGAAATCCCAGGGCTGATCTCCTTCAGAATGGACTGGTTGGATCTCCTTGCAGTCCAAGGGACTCTCAAGAGTCTTTTCCAACGGTACCTTAATTGCAATGGCAGAACTTTTTCCCCTTTCATTGTCCATGAATATGGTAATCTCTCTGCCTGTGTCAACTTAAAAATCACTCTAAAAATGAGGATGTTCCTGTCTCTAGACAAATTTCAGCTCCCTGTAACTTTCATTAGAAGGTCCTGGTCTTGCTCTCAGGGGCCCAGAATGGGCCTCCATCTTGGATTACTCAGCAGCCCTTGGGGACGTTTTCAGGCAGCTTTGGCTGTGTCCCTCAGGATTCGTTTTCTTTTTCCAATTTATAAACATCCTTCAGATGATGCAGTCCTTCAGGTGATGTCGTTTCCTGATGTCTGCACCATAAGGGTTATTGTTTTCTGGCCTCTCCCTGTCTGTGTTTAGGATTTAGATTCTTTCTGTACCCCAAGTGATATGATTTCAAGTTATATTGTGTAGTGCAAGAAGGGAAATTATTGGATCATTTAACTGAAAAGTCCAGTGACAGACGTAACTTAGCCCAGCTAAATTTAAGAACTCAGAAATGTCACAGGGGCTCAGTTTTTCTCTTTTCTTGTAGCTTTGCTTTCCTCTTGGCCAAGCTCTTCCCAACAGAGAGCAAAGACAGCCACAGCCGCCGCAGGTTCTCACGCCTCCAGCTGGGCCACGGCAGTGAATTCACGGGCACGCTGTCATTCACTGTTCCAGGTGCGCGACTGTGCTTGAGGGAAGTCCAGAACGCCTTGAACTGGCTGCTCGCTTTTGTCTGCATTGGGACTCAATAGTGAGGGGCTATGTGCTTCTCAGAGCTCTTCCTAGTGGTTCTCCCCAGCTTTGTTTCTATATGCATCTTAATATGAGCAGAGCTATGACCCACGCAGCACAGTTGTTTTGTTCTTTTTTTTTCCTTTATGCTACATCTTGCCCAGAACCAAGAAGAAAAGAGGAAGATATTTGCTTCCTGGAGAGCAGAGCAGGTGTTAAGCACCCCAGTTATTCTCCGAGGGCCCGTCTTTCAGCTGCAGTGATGACTCAGCTCGTGCAGCAGAAAGAGCATCGTCTGCAAGAGGGGAACAGGCCTCCGATCTGGGGCAGGACGTCCAAGGCTTGAAGCGTGCCTTGTCCCTGAAACAGGAACCCTGGGGCCCTGGATTCGTTTCCAGGGCCACTGTGACAAAGTACCATGAACTGGGGGCTTAAGCAACAGACATCTATGGTCTCACAGTTCTGGAGGTCAGGATTCTGAGAACAAGATGTCAGCAGGTTTGTTTCTTCTGAGGGCTATGAGGGAGAACCTATTCCAGGCCTTTCTCCCAGACTCTGGGGCCCCTGCAGGTCCCTGGGCTCATAGATGGCTGTCTCTCTTCAGATCGTCTTCCTTCTATGCACGTCTATCATCCAAATTTCCCTCTATTAAGAAGACACTAGTTCTATTGGGCCAGGGCCTACTCTGACCTCATCTTAACTTGGTCATCTGCAAAGACCCTATTTTCAAATAAGGCCACAGTCCCAGGCACCGGTGGTTAGAACTCCAGCATCTCTTGTGGACTTAGGTTCCTCCCTGCACGTACTTTCTAAACCAGCAGCGGAATGTTTGGTGAGCAAGAGTCAGGAGGGCTGAGTCCTGACTTGGAGCCGTTGCTGCCGTCTTGGAATCAGGTCTGCATGTCTTTTGGAACCATCTCAGAGCCCCCCTGGCTCTAAAACCAAGACAGCTGTGGGTCTGAAGGGGGTACCCCAGGGACGGTCTCCCCAGAAGACATGTCTCAGTCTTCTCTGTGACCTGAGCTGCTTGAGGCTTATCAGGTTCAAGTTGGGAAAGGGGTATGTGTGCGTGTGTGTGTGTGCACGCAGGTGCATACGTGTATGCACGTGCATACGTGTCAATAGCACGTGTGCATGCATGTCTGTGCACATGCGTGTGTGTGTGCGTCACGTGTACGCGTTTGTCCGTGTGTACATGTGTTTGCACGTGCACACATGCAGCATGTGTGTACTAAACCCAGGAAAGTCTCAGGAAAACCAGGACCAGTCTTCCAGCTAGAAGCCCTCCCACCTCCAGGGGCTGCAGTTGCTGCCCTGCAGCCCCTTCCCTTTCCTTCCACGGGAAGGTGTCCCCCTTTCCTTAAACTCTTAGAAAACACGCTAGGGCAGCACCAGTCGTCTGACAAATCCGGTGGTGTCATTTGTTCAGTACCTGTTGGGCTGTGTCTCTACCAGGCTGGTGTCAGGCCTGGGGAGCTGAGGGCCAAGAAAGGCCACCGGAGATGGTGGGGGATGCTGTGGTCAAACGCTGAGAATGAAAGGTGTGCACGCCCAGCGCAGGCTCTCAGTCATGTCCGGCTCTTTGCCACACCGTGGACTGTAGCCCACCGGGCTCCTCTCTCCATGGAATTCTCCAGGCAAGAATACTGGAGTGGGTTGCCCTTTCCTTCTTTAGGGATCTTCCCAGCTTGCATCCCTTGCATCTTCCTGCATTGGCAGGCATACTCTTTACCGCTGAGCCATTAGACTAACAGATGGGGACTGATGCTGAAAAACTCTCCAACTACCAAAACGAGAGGAGGCGAAGGGTGTGGTGTACTGGACACTAATTCCTCATAAGCAGGGGCACCTGGGGGCCCTGAGTCAGGGCTGTGCTGAGCTGCATGTGTGGGGTCAGGACTGGGCCCCAGCAGACTCACTAGTCTTCATGTTGGCAAATACCAACAGGTATTGAGGCAAAAGAGTGCATTTGGTTTAATGGTCTCTTAGAGGAGAGAATGAGATAATATATGTAAACTCTTTAGCATGGTAGGAAACTTAAAAGTGAGTCTGAAGGTTCTGTGCACAGTTACCTTACCTTTCGAGATGAGGAAAAGAGTTGAAGCAAACATGTTTGTTTGTGGACTTTAAGACTACGGTAGCTAAACTCCAAAGAGGGTACCCCAAGGAGCCTCCGTTCCCAGGATTCATCTCTTTTGTTGTCCTTTGCCCAGGGACCCAGGCAGGCTCTGGCTCTCTTTTCACCAATAGAAGGTGGGTGGTAGAGATGCTGAATGATGCCTGAGAGTAGGTCACTGCAGCCCTGCAGCTTCAGCTTAGGTGTCTTAGAGCATCTGTCCCAGGAGAAACCAGCCACCATGTGTGAAGTCCAGCTTCCCCGAGACCGTGAGGGCCCAAGCCAGCCACGTGGAGAAGCCACGGGGAGGAAGGAACACTGCCTGACCAGCGCCCAGCTTTCCAGGCAGCCTAGCTCAGGCACCGGACATGCCTCCAGCAGAGCGGAGATGAGCCCTCATGTGACCGCAGCCCCAGATGTCATCTGAGTGCAATGTCAAGGGAGACCCCCAGCAAGCACCACCCAGCTGAGCTCAGTCAACACACAGAACCACAAAAGAGAACCAACTGCTGTCTCAAGTCACCGTGGGAGGCGCCGTCTGCAATGGCTCCTACACCCTGGCAAGCTCCTCACCCCGAGAGTGCAGGGTGGACCTGTGGTCTGCTGATAAAGGAAGGATCAGAGCACAGGATCATGCTTGTGAGATTAGGTGACAGAAACCTGACTTCCGTTGCCCTCTCACTCTCTTTGAGTCTCCTCACTTGCTCACTCGGAGGAAACAAAGCTACCGTGTTGTAAGCTGTCCTGTGGGGAGCCCCAGGTGACAAGGAACCGAGTGTGACCTCCAGATCCTGCCAACAATCCCAGTGTGAGCCTGGAGGCAGACTCTTCCCCGGCTGAGCCTTGAGAAGGCTTCCGCCACGGCAGACGCCTTGACTGCGGCCTGTGAGGGAGCCTGAGCCCGAGGACCCAGCTAAGCTGCTCCTGGAACTCCCTACCCGCCAAGACTGAGACATAGGAGATGCTGTTCAAGCCACAAAGCCCTGGGCTAATCTGTTCTGTGGCAATAGAAAACCAATAGAGTTACTTCAGGTTAGGGCAGTTTGTCATACAGCAGTGAAACTTGCGAACAAGTACAATTATAATAAGACAACCAAACAATAGCCTCATATTGTCCATAACTTCCGCCAGGCAGAACTTCTGTGCTCCTGGTGTCATTGTTATTTAGCTGCTCAGTCATGTCTGACCCTTTTGTGACCCCGTGGACTCTTAAGAGCCCACCAGGCTCCTTTGTCCATGGGACTTCCTGGCAAGAATACTGGAGTGGGTTGCCATTTCCTTCTCCAGGGGATCTTCCCAGACCAGGGATCAAACCCAGGTCTTCTGCATTGGCAGGCAGATTTTTTTTTTTTTAAACCACTGAGCCACCTGGGAAGCTCACTCCTGGCATTATTAAACTTGATAAGCAAGAGAAAGCATTTGAACCAAAGAGTTAGACCCTTGCTTCTAATGGTCAGTTCTTAGCAGTAGAGAAGACATTGAGAAGGAAGCACCCACCCGTGATGCAACAAGTGGGTTGGGAAGTCTGCTCCCGCCTACAAATGATGGGGCGGGACAGTCCTGGGAAGGCAGCAGGGGCGAGAACTGAGCGGCTCATGCAAGTACCTCCGCTTGTTGCAGGGAAGATAAGTCAGCAGCACAGGGCTGTCCAGGAGCTGTCAGACCGCGGGCCAACAGATGCTGCTAAACATCAACTGTCATCATGCTCAAGGAAGAGTTAAGGCTGAGATTTTCCTGCCTTGGAACAAAGAGTAGGCATTTACCAAGTTGCTGGCGTGGAATTAATTCTTCTATATTCTCTGTACCATCTAGATCAGAAAAAATGTTCAAGAAATCTGCCACTTAGGAGGGTTCAGTTCAGTCGCTCAGTCATGTCTGACTCTTTGCGACCCCATGAACTGCAGCATGCCAGGCCTCCCTGTCCATCACCAACTCCCAGAGTTTACTCAAACTCATGTCCATTGAGTCGGTGATGCCATCCAGCCATCTCATCTTCTGTCATCCCCTTCTCCTTCTGCCTTCAGTCTTTCCCAGCATTAGGGTCTTTTCCAATGAGTCAGTTCTTCACATCAGGTGGCCAAAGTATTGGAGTTTCAGCATCAGTCCTTCCAATGAATATCAAGACTGATTTCCTTTAGGATGGACTGGTTGGATCTCCTTACAGTGCAAGGGACTCTCAAGAGTCTTCTCCAACACCACAGTTCAAAAGCATCAATTCTTCGGTGCTCAGCCTTCTTTATAGTCCAACTCTCACATCCATACATGACTACTGGAAAAACCATAGCTTTGACTAGATGGACCTGTGTTGGTAATGTCTCTGCTTTTTTATATGCTGTCTAGGTCGGTCATAGTTTTTCTTCCAAGGAGCAAGAGTCTTTTAATTTCAGGGCTGCAGGAGGGTTAGGGAACAAATATTTGTACCCCCTCCAAGTTTCTAGGTTGAAGTCTTAACCCCCCAGCAGGGCCGTATTAGGAGTAAGGAAGTAATTAAAGGTTAAGTGAGCCTCAGTGGTAAAGCAGCCGCCTGCAGTCCAGGAGATGCAAGTTCGATCCCTGAGTCAGGAAGATGCCCTGGAGAAGGAAATGGCAACCCATTCCATTATTCCTGCCTGGAGAATCCCATGGACAGAGGAGCCTGGTGGGCTACAGTCCACCGAGTCACAAAGAGTCGGACACAACTGGGCAACAGCAGAAGCATAAGGGCAGGCCTGGTCTGACAGGACCGTGTCCTATGAGAAGGGACAGGAGAGACCCTGCACCAGGGAAGGGTCGTGTGAGGACACAGCAGGAGGGTGGCTGTCTGCAAGCCAGGAAGAGCCCTCGGCAGAAGCTGAATGGCCAGAACCTGGATCTGGAAATTTAGCCTCTAGAAGGTGAGGAAACCTTGGAGAAGGGCATGGCAACCCACTCCAGTATTCTTGCCTAGAGAATCCCATGGGCAGGGAGTCTGGGGAGGGTGGCTACAGTCCATGGGGTCTCAGAGTCAGCCACGACTAAAGCGACTGAACACACACGCATGCAGTATAAGGAAACAGACTTCTATTGCGTAAGCCAGTCACTCTGCATTTTGTTGAGGCAGCCTGAGCTAAGACAGTAGGTTAGGAGGAATTGGACTAAGCTGTTTCTTTTCCTGAACTGGGGCCCACTTAGAGCATGAATACTCAGTGTTAGCTGTCACTGGTTATTGTTAACAAGAGAGGCTAGGAAACCACGACCGAGTATCTACAAAACGCTAGACAAACATCCCTTGCTAAGCTGGGAAATGAGTTGCGTCCCTTGGAACAGATAGCTGATTTCCTTGGTAGCACAGCTTCTGCAGATAGGCCTCTTGAGTTGTTGCTTTGAACTCTGAAAAACAGCCATGAGTGGGAGTCAGCATGCTGCAGGCTGGTGGGCTTGACTCTGGTCCTATTCTAGAAGGAGATTATTTAAAAGAAATGGTTCACTGACCCTTAGGAGATGAACATCAGGTCTGAGTAGGGTTTTTTAAGAATAAATGGTATCAGACCAATCTTATTCGTGACATCAAGATCCTTTTTGAAGGAGGTAGTAATTAGTAGGAGTGTTAGTCGCTCAGCCATGTCCGACTCTTTGTGGTTCCACGGACTGCAGCCTGCCAGGCTCCTCCGTCCATGGGATTCTCCAGGCAAGAATACTGGAGTGGACTGCCATTTCCTTCTCCAGAGGATATTCTTGACCCAGATCAGCAAGGCAGGGTGTCAGATGAGCTTCCCAGGTGGCGCTGGTGGTGGAGAACCTAAGAGAAACAACCTCGATCTCTGGGTCCAGAAGATTCCCTGGAGGTGAAAATGACAACCTACTCCAGTATCCTTCCCTGGAGAAACCCACAGACAGAGGAGCCTGGCGGGCTATGGTCCATAGGGTCGCAAAGAGTCGGACACCACTGAAGCAACCTAGCATAGCAGAGCAGGGTTTCAAATACATACATACTCATTCACCCATGGGTCAAATTTCCCAATTAAATAGGATTACTGGGAAATACTGTGGATATACTACAGCTGCATTTTAGAAGGTTTTAAAATAAGAACAAGGTTGACAAATGTGGGCTGTCTCTGTGGTTAGAGAGACTCCAGCTGGGGCTTATTTGCATCGGAGCATCTCTGTGGTTAGAGAGACTCCAGCTGGGGCCCATTTGCATTGGCCTCAGCTGGTCATGCTGCATTCCTGTCACATTCAATAATGCATGAGACGCCAACACTGGAGGTCTCACGCTGGGGTCAGGTCTTCCTGGGTTCTTTCCAACAGTTCCTGAGAAAAAGCACTTCACCTCTTCAGGCCTGTTTCCTGTCTATAAATGAGGATGATGACCACTGGTAACTGATCAAGCTGTTAAGAGAATTTACAGGCCTTAGGCTTTGCAGGTGCTCAGCAATTGCTGGTTATTCTCATTGGAGAGCATGAACCTGAGCAGAGAGCAGAGGGGGCAACCTGAGAATGGAGTAATGGACCCAAGGGGTGGAAGCTGCCCATGTGCTCACTCTCAGGCTGACACAGACTCACCTGCAGCGTGTTCATTCTGAGCTTAACGAGGGAGGTGCCCAACAGCAGCACACTGGGAGGAGGGGGACCTGGAGGAGGATATGGAGGGATGTGAGGGATGGCTAAGCATCAGACCAGCTTCCTCCGAACCCCGGCACACGGGGGTCCCACTCCTTTGGTCACAGACACCATCGCGGCACCCTTCCATTTCCTCTCCCATCACAGTGCTAACGATGTAAATTGTTTGGTTGTTCAGCTAACTGTGTCCCACTAGAAGGTTAGTCCCAGGAGGACAGCAACTTGCCCATGGATTCTGCCTTGTTTCCAGAGCTGAGAAGCATGCCCGGCCCCCACTGAGCACTCAGTTAAGGTTGGAAGAAAAGACAAGTGAGGATAAGAGGGATGGAAGTGACACAGGGCCACAGCTCAAGGGAGGACCACTTCCTGGAGAAGTTACCAGGAGGCAGTGTGGGCCTCAAAGATGTCAACTCTTTTAAGACCTGGAGTCATCAGAAGAGAGCAGTGGGTTCTGTGGGGATGTCTCGGGGAGGTAAGGTTGCTGGCCCAGTCCTCCAAGCAGGCATTTCTATAGTCGATAAGCCTAGCTGCAACTGAGAGCTCAAAGCTGGCTGTCTCTGGGCAAATGCAGCCACCAGTGTGTTTGGTTTCATCCTCAGAGATTAAATATTTTTTTGAACAAGTTTGCAACATTTTGGAATCGGAAGGGTGTCACCTGAAAACTCTCATTTGAAGTCAAACTCTTTTCAAAACGCTGAGTGGCAGCTGTCCCCTTTAGACACTGCTACCCCGCCTGTCCCTGCAGCTACTGGCCTTTACATTTCCTGGTCTTGTCAGGAAGAACCCTGTCCCTCTGAGAGTGTATGAAAAGAATTCGAGAGATAGTCTTTTGCTACTCCTTTAGGAATCGAAGCTTCAGGTTCAGAGTGTGAATGGAATTTCTTATCCTAATTACCCAGGATTCAGGCTGTTGCTTTGCCTGGTAATCCTGACCCTACCCCAACTTTCTAACCTTCACTCCATGAGGCCGGACACCACGCATTCTCTTCCACCCCACCCCCACCCCCGACTGTAGGTGCCCTTCCTCAGTGTCCCCCCTGAGCAAATCCGTTCGCGTCACACTTTGCTTTGGTAACTGTTAATACCTCTGCCTCTAAGTTTGCTGAGGGCAGGGGCTGGGTGTTCATGTTGGCATCTTCAAGCTAGTTGACAGCTTAGTGAGTGAATGAGAAATGCACAAGGAAGACAGCTAGAGTCTTTCATTTTCCCTCGTTCAGACTGACTTTAAATAGGCCCGCAGCAACATTTCAGAACCTTCAAGGGACATTTCAACCAGTGCTCCAAAGAGGGTCTGGAAACATCTTCATCTGTTCTTGATTTCAGAACTTTAGAACCACGAGGCAAGATGCTAAATCTAGAAAGTGCTTTCGGTCAGCTCATGTCTCCACACCGTTTAGAAACAACTTGGACTGCGATGTTTCTGAACACTTGCTCCTGTCTGGGCGCCTTAGCAGAACGGTGACCTGCAGGGTCAGGCTGTCAGCTCTGTGGGAGGTGGGACCCCCACACACACCCCTCCTGAGAGCGCTTGTCCTGGGACAGAAAACCTGCACGCTCTGGTAGTCGCAGTTCAGAAAAGGTTTGTGGGAGAAGCTACCAGAAAAGCTCCCCTGCCCTCGTCACTTGGGGGGTCAGAGGTTTGCCCCAGTTTTTAACGTCTTTGGGGTCACAAACCTCTTTGTGAAAATGGAAGGTTACAGACCTCCTCGCTAGAAAAATGCAGACACCTATAGGGGAGGGCATGGCAACCCACTCCAGAATTCCTGCCTGGAGACTCCCCATGGACAGAGGAGCCTGGTGGGGTCGCACAGAGTCAGATACGACCGAAGCAACTTATCACACAGGCATGGGTGTCTATGCAGACACCTTTCAGACAACCGAAGGCATTCCTGGACTCCCAGGGCCATTCTCACGCTGAGATGACGCTCTGGAAGCAAAGGGTGGCTGAACTAACGTGCTGTCCCCTCCGCTGGGCGAAAGGAGTGAGCGTCAAGCCCTTCATTCACTCTACTGTGAGCCCGTGTCTGACACCCCCCTCCACCCCCCTACCCAGGGGCCGGCCTCGGCGCTCGAGGGGCTCAGGGGAGGTGGTCGCGCCGTGGGGGCTCTCCCCAGCGGCCTGGAGGCAAGGCTTGCCGGGGCTGCCCACGGCCCGCGCCCCTTCCCGGGGCCCTGTCCCTTGCCCAGCCCTGCACTCCCCCCCTCCCCCGGCGCGGCCCCTCCCCGCGGCCAGCCGCTTCCGCGCACGTGACCGGGCCGCGCGTCGCGCTCCGGCGAGTCTCCGGGAGCCGCGCTCCCCTGGCCGCTGTCCCTCCGGCTCCGGCTGCCGCGGCCGCAGTGAGCGCCCCGAGCCCGCCCGGCGCCGAGGGCCGCGCCGCCGCGATGGAACCGTGAGTGCCGGCCCGGGCGAGGGGGCCGGGGGCTGTGGGGCGGGGAGTCCCTGGGTACCCCCGGGCCCGGAGGTGGGGCTCCTCCGTCCGGCTCCGGGAGGCCGGCCGCGGGACCCCCGCCCACGTGGAGCCCGGGGGCCCGGGGAGGGCGTGCCGCCCGCGCTTCGTGCGGGGCGCTCGGCGCAGGGGCCGCTCCGCTGGCTCGCCGCCCCGGCTGGAGTTGGCGTCGGAGACCGGGTCAGGGTTCCAGGGCGGGACTCGCCCCAGCGCAGCGCGGGAAGGCCCTGCTCGCCCCGGGGAGCCGGGGGCCCCCGTCTTTCCCCAGCGCAGCGCTATGGAGATGGCTGAGAAGTGCCTTGCCCCCCAGCTGCAGCCCCTGCCCGGCCTTTCCCCTGCAAAGGCGGTGACCCCCTGCCCCGGGCCGAGGCCCTGTTCATCCCTGCTTTCCGTCCAAGCGCCAGGTAGAGGGCGGGGCGCTCCGTGGGCTCTTTGATGCTGCTGCCACGTTGGGAGCCCGCTGCAGGCCTCTTTAGATGTAGGGGACACGAGGCTTTCGAGTTTTACAGTCTGCTGACTTCAGGCTTATTACTTCTGTGAAGTGAAGGGGTTTTAATGAGTAAAAAACTTGTTAGTGGCCTCACAGACGCCGTCCCTGAAGCTTGCAGTTGACGCCACAGTCACCTGGGTGTTCCTCAGGGGACATCTGGAAAAGAAGGAGAGAGAATTAGGAAGTAGTTTTAGTATTTGAGTCGCAAACAGTGGCGAGAAGGGAGTCCCTGTGTCTCTGGGGTGGGGAGCGGCATCTGTGATGGGAGGTGAGGAGGGCAGTTCCCCATAATCGAAGGGTACCCTGAGAGGGGACTGTGAGAGTGTCTGTATGTCTGAGGTTTTAGAGGCTGAAAGGTTTGCAGTGCACTTCTGCTCATTTCTCTGTGGACATAGAGACGCAGGATCTGGGCGTGTTGCCTGAATGCAAACACATGTGTTGCAAGGGTAGGTTTTTCCTCTTGCTTGTGTAGAAATTTCTGACCTGATCATTTTAGCTCAACCTGGGAAACCTGACTTGCATAACGTATCAGTCCCAGATGGGTGTTTGAAAGGTCTTTCTTTTAATTAACCCCAGAGGGAGGTAGGATAGCAGTACTGCCTCTGCCCAACTCTGGGGTGCAACATTCTTTTGTGAAGTGAGAAGTGAAAGTGTTAGTTGCTCAGTCCTGTCCAACTCTCTGTGACCCCTTGGACTGTAGCCCGCCAGGCTCCTCTGTCCATGGGATTTCCCAGGAAGAATATTGGAGTGGGTTGCCGTTTCTTCCTCCAGGGGATCTTCCTGACCCAGGGATCGAACTCACATCTCATGCACTGAAGGCAGATTCTTTTCCATCTGAGCCACCAGGCAAGTCCAGTTATGTGAACAGCACTTCTGAGAACACTGTGAAATTGTGACCCTGTGGTCTAGTGACAAGGAGCATGTTGAGGTCCTCACGTACTGAATCTCCTTGGGCCCGCACAGCGCGGCAGCCCGAGTCTTAGTCACTCCCCTGTGGAGGGTCGGCCACCAGATGCTGTCCTGTCGAGCAGGGGGCCCAGGATTGCTTATACAGAGGTCAGCTGGCCACCATCGTCCAACGCTCAGAACGGTACAGACCTGAAAATGAGGAAAACGTCTTTGGCAACAAATAAAAATCCTACCTTCCGGCTGTATTGGCCTTGCTCTCCACCTTTCAGTTTTGCTGTTGGACGCCGCCAACCTGCTGACTTCAGCCTCCGGCCCGCCATCTCCTTGAGACCTGACACCATGCCTTCCATTAAGTTGCAAAGTTCTGATGGAGAGATAATCAAAGTTGATATCGAAATTGCAAAACAGTCTGTGACACTCAAGACTACGTTGGAAGATTTGGGAATGGGTGATGAAGGAGGTGATGATCCAGTCCCCTTGCCAAATGTTAATGTGGCAATATTAGAAAAGGTCGTTCAGTGGTGCACCCACCACAAGGACGACCCTCCTCCTGAGGATGATGAGAACAAAGAGAAACGAACAGACGATATACCTGTTTGGGATCAAGAATTCCTGAAAGTTGACCAAGGGACACTCTTTGAGCTTATATTGGCAGCAAACTACTTAGACATTAAAGGTTTGCTTGATGTTACCTGCAAGACTTGCTAATATGATCAAGGGGAAAACTGAGATTCGAAAGACATTCAATATCAATAATTTTACTGAACAAGGGGAAGCCCAGGTACGCAAAGAGAACCGGTGGTGTGAGGAGAAGTGAAATTTCACGTCTGATGCCGTAACACTGTAAGATTATTCCAAATACTAGTTGCACTGCTTTGTTTATAATTGTTCATATTGGAAAAACAGGCAACAAATGCAGCAGCAAGTCAACTGTATACGCAGAATATTGTCCTCGTTGCACGTGTAGTTTCAGTACAGTTCCCAAACTTGCAGCCCAGTTTCTTCAAAACTGATCAAAAGTTCCTTTTCTTTGCTCTGAATAAAATTGAACTGTGAGATCCCTATGGAAAGTGGCATTTTGGGCTTTCCCTTTTCTACCTAGTTTATTGTCCAGTTAATTTTGGTTTAGTGACTTTTAAAATTAGCATTGTAAATAAAGCACTTGCAAAAAAAAAAAATCCTACCCTCCAAAAAAGCCTGGAAATCTAAAGCATGTACAGGACTCCAGTGCCTGGTGGGGTCAAACCTCGTACATGTGACAAGGAACCCACGGTACCAAAGGTGAGAAGTGACAGGGGCAGGAAGAGAAGCCAGGAGCAAGAACAGGCTAGGGAGACTGGGAGCGAACAGAGCGGCTGCAGGAGCAGGCTTCCGGGCTGGGGACATTCACGCGGGGCTGTTGCCCTCAGCTCTGCTCAGGTGCATCCCAGCCTATTCTTTTTAAAAGGTCAGGAGAGGTTGCCATCAGAACCAGTCAGAAAAAAAGCATTCCCAGTTCTTAAAGAGTTATGCTTAAGTTTCCTGCAAACACATTCCCTTTCTGGTAGTACTAGGGAAGCAAGAGGTGCTGGGAATTAAGTGGGGGACGGGGGAGGGAGTGTCTCAATTTCTTGCTAAAAGTGACTAACAGGAACACTTGTTTGAGCTGCACGGCCCCAAATGGCTGAGATTTCTCCGGTTCATTTGTTGCTTTGCTCTGACGCAGGCCATTTCTCTGACGGTTTCCATCAGGTCGCCTCTTGTGTGTGTCTCAATTGACATTTATGGCCAGTTTTTGAAGAATGTCTTTTGCAAGTCTCCTTCCACCTGGGTGCATTTAAGCGTAAAAAAAAAGTGTGTTAATCAGACTTCTGCAGCAGCAAGCGGGTGGACAGGGGAGCCCTGCGGTGGTGGCTGTGTCCCAGGTCTTCGGAGTGTCCTGGGGCCCTGGGGGACAGCAGACCTGGGTGAGTGTCCTGTTGGTTCGTTCAGCTGTAGAGCTATTTAGATTTGCGTCCGTACTTAGGATGGTCTCTGTTCTGAACCGGAAGGATCTCTGAACTAACGAAAGATGACGGTGCATTTACTGTGTGCAGGTGCTCGTGTGGCACTCGGTCATTCCACGTAACCCTCATCGCCTCCCTTCCTGTCGAGAGGTTTCTCTTATCCCAGTTTTGCAGATGAGGACACTGAGGCGCAGGGAAGTCCAGGCGAGTTTCTCCAGGCCACCGAGGACGAGAGCCCGGGAGTGGGCTCCAGGGCCCACGGCCTTGGGGCTCATGCACCCGGCTTCAGTCATAGCTGGCCCTGGCCGAGCATTCGCCAAGCTGCCCGCCGTAACTCACCTCGTTATCACAGCAGCCCACGGCAGCAGGGTCCCTCGGTTTCCTGAATTTTACAGTTCAGGGATTAGGGGCTCCGGAGGGGATGTGTTTCTCCCCAGATCACCCTGCTGGCCGTTGGGGCAAGGGCCTTCCAGCCCAGGCCGCTGGCCTCCAGAGCCTGCAATTCTTAACCTCTGGGCTGGGGGCTGCCTGGCGCGGGAGCTGCTTCCTTGCTCTGTTTGCTGTGGAAAGGGTATTCAATGACCTGACCATCACGCTCCTGAGTTTGTGTCCCTGGGGGTGTGGCCTGGCAAGCAAGGATAACACATGAATTCATGGCTCCTTGAGCAGCTTGGAACATCGTTCATCAGAATGCATTTTGAGTTTGTTGGGCCTTGAATATCTGCCTAATGGCCTTTTGGAATAAGGATAATTTTTTGTGATATATTCAAGTCGGTTGATTGAAACTTCAGAATTCTTGGGACTTCCCTGCTGGTCCAGTGACTGGGACTCTGTTCTCCCTGCAGGGGGCCTCAGGCAGGGAACTAGATTCTACATGCTGTGACGAAGAGTTCGAGTGCGGTAACTAGATCTGGCACAGCCAAATAAATAACAATATTTTTTTAAAAGAAATTTCAGAATTCTTACTCTCCTTCACAAACCCCATTAAATGATGAGTCATTTAAAATGGGGAGTTTGGTGAGGCTACGGTAGAGTGGTGGGTCTCCTTTCCACTTCTGACCTTGTGGGTTCAAATCCCACCTCCATGTCCTGGGACATTGGCGGGTATATACTCTCCCCAGCCTCTGGTCTCCCATCTGTAAATTGGGCTGATGATACCTGCCTCACAAGGAGACACCTGACTGGGTACCAGGTAGGTGCTTAGGGAATACACCTGATGTGTTTCCTGTAGTTGGGTGGGCTCTCTGATCCAGAGGAGGGGCGATATTACACAGTGGATCTTCAGGGGTATTGGAAGGATGAAAACAGGTTTTTTTGTTTGTTTTGTTTTTTAAGAAAAAGTAGAGAGTAGGGCAAAAGCACCATTCCTATTCATAACTGATGCAGTTGAGTCCCTCCTCTGTGCTTACCACACTCTTCTGAGAGTTTCATTTTTGTCTCCCTCCCTGTGGGTATTATTCTGCCCACCTCTGATTTTTGGATGAGCACACTGACGCCCTGAGTTACCTGCTTGCCCACCCAGCGTCTGCCTAGGAAGTGGGGAAGCCAGGATTTGAACCCAGCCTGACAGGCACCAGGCCGGCCCTTTGGGCCCTGGGAGATGAGACCACTTTTTGATACAGATTGTGAGAAAAATGAAATCTTAACTGAAACGTGAGAACTAGCCGAGAGATGGAGCATCCCTTTCCACTGCCCAGGTTCTACATTTCTAATTCTGCAGCGGGAAACCTGGGTATATGGTGAGCAAACAGCAGCATTTGTAATCCTGAAGCAACTTTAGTCTGTATGTACCCACTGTTCTGTGACTCGACGAGCCGAGCAAAAAGGTAATTCTTTGGTGTCACGGAGATGCGTCAGAGCCGGACAGGATCCGTGATGGCGTCTTCTGGGACAGAAGTCTGCAGGCTGACTCTACATCAGGGCTGGCTTGGCTCTCACATGGAGAAAATGTGACTCTGAGCCCCTGCAGCTTCTGGGGCTGTTTCTCCTGCCCGGCTTCGTGCTGATCACCCCCTGTGGGCTCTTGTCACCACAGAAGCAGTGGTGCTCCCTGCCCCCCACCCCTCTTTCCACCTCGCTGAGAGACGTACCCTGAAGCCTGTTCTCCTCTCACTCAGGTGTTGTCCACTGCCTGGCCCTTCCGCTCCAGCCGATAAAAAGGCTCATTGAGTGCTTGCCTCCCCCGAGGTTTCTTTCTAATGCTGTTTTATTAACTCTTATGAGGCCTGCGTGGGAAGGAGAAGTGCTTAGTGGGCCAAGGAGCATTGGCCATCGGCCTCTCAGGAGTGCCCGGTGGCCCTGACGGGACCCGGGCTTGTCCGCTGGCCGAGGGTGCCCCAGGGTGGGCCCTTGCTGGGAACCACCTCGGCCAGCTCGCTGACACTGGGGGCAAAGGTCAGAGCCACCAAAGCATTAGAGAAAGAAGTTGCTGCTGCTAAGTCACTTCAGTCGTGTCCAACTCTGCGACCTCATAGACGGCAGCCCACTAGGCTTCCCCGTCCCTGGGATTCTCCAGGCAAGAACACTGGAATGGGTTGCCATTTTCTTCTGCAATGCATGAAAGTGAAAAGTGAAAGTGAAGGCAGTCAGTCCTGTCTGACTCTTAGTGACCCTATGGACTGCAGCCCACCAGGCTCCTCCGTTCATGGGATTTTCCGGGCAAGAGTACTGGAGTGGGGTGCCATCGCCTTCTCCGAGAGAAAGAAGTTACATGTTGACAACGTAGCAGGGAAAATCATGAGAGCCTGGGGGAAACCAGGGAGACGCCTGGTGTTTGTGAGACACAGCACAGACAGGGCACCCTGAGGGCAGAGGGGAGCTCCAGGTGGGGTCTTGGGGGAGCTGCAGACGGTTGTAACCCACGGGGAAATCCGGGGACAGGCGTGTGCGCCTCCTCCCCGTCCTGCAGGGGGAGACGGCTGCTTCCTCAGAGCAGCCAGTTGTGGGGGCCC
>SJXQ01008748.1:161298-177695 GCA_006408695.1 Aepyceros melampus
TCAGAAAGGGCCGCCCAGGTGCCTTGAACTAGGTTTCCACGTCTCCATGACTGCCTTGAAGTTTTGCTTTTCGTTTTGGTTTTAGGGTGTGGGTATCAGCGGGAAGCTTTCGATTCCAATAGAATATTTCATGAAAAGTGGCTGACACACCTGGGGGTGGGGGTGTCCGGAATCTGAGGCGGGAACATCCAGGGTTAATCGGAGGGCTCTGGGGCCCCGGGCGTGGATGGGGGCGGCCGGCGGTGGGGGGAGGCGTCTCCATCTTTCTGGGCCTGCGTCCCCATCTGTGGGCGGCAGCCACCCTCTTAGGTGTGGCGTGGTGACAGGCGGTGCCTCCCCTCAGTCACAGCACCGAAGGCAGGCAGCGCCCGGCTGGCTCCCTCAGGCTCCAGGCCAGCAGAGAGGCAGGCTGGGAAGGGGAGTCCGGCATTTCAGCCTCTGTCGTGGGGCCGCTGGTTTCGCCGTCAGGGGACCAGGGTGGGAGGCGGGCAGAGGATGCTCCTGGAAAGACAGCAGCAGGTAGTGCTTCCACCCCGCCCTGAGGATCCCTTCCTCCCGCGGCCGTGTGTCCCAGCCAACAGGCCCCAGGCGTGTCACACGCATGCCCCCGAGAGTCCCGAGGCGCTCGGCTGTCACCGTGAGTGACGGGGAGTCGCCGGAGGTCTGGCTTCCACGGGAGCGGATGGGGGACCAGAGCTCAGGGAAGGGCGCGGTGGGAGCTGAGGGGGTTTGCAGGATGACGGGGGCCGCGCCGTCCTGGGGAAGCCGGCAGAGGCTCAGCCTGCGCAGTGAGAAGGGCCGAGTCTCGTCTATCTTGAGGGTTTTGTGGACGCGTCGACGGTGGGAGCGAGGAAAAGACTCCAGAGGCTTCTGGCTTCAGCAGCCTGGTTGGAGCTGCCCGTTCCCGAGGCGGGAAGACTGCAGGGCCTCCGTGGGAGGCCAGGGGTCCGGCTGTCAGCGCGGCACCCCCGAGACGCCCACCCGACGGCGGCGTGGAGACGTTCCGCCCGCGCCAGGCCAGGTCCAGCCGGGCTGAGACAGGACCGTGCCGCGCTGGCCCCTGAAGCGGCTGCCCTGCCTGGGGAGTGAGAGCTGAGAGGAGGGGCAGGAGCGGCCTCGAGGGGCCCCAGTCAGGTGAAGAGGGTGCTCGCCTGGGAGAGCCCTGCAGGACGGGTGTCCTGCCATTTTTTCCTGCTGGGAATGAATGTCTCCACAAACACCCCTTCCTTGGAAGCGTCCCTGGAAAACGTGATGAATGCCCATGGTGGAGGAGAGGCAGGGCTTGCTGTGATTTGGATTAAAGCTGCAATCCTGGGTGTTGGCTTTCTAAGAAAGGGGTTTGTAGGTTCTCTAGGAACTCTGTCTGTGATATCATAAATCACCTGTGAAACAGATTTAATTTAGAAGGAACCCAGAGAGTCCAAGCTGGCGCTAAGGTGATAGTCTTTTCCATCACATTGGAAAGGTCTTCCAAGGGTGGAGTGGCTCCATAGAGGCCAGGATTTTTGAGAGTGTGTGTGCGTGTTAGATGCCTGAGCATGGAAAGATACACGGACCCAGAGAGGAAGACTGACGTATGGGTCCCCTCAAGAGAAGAAGAAGAGAGACATGGTTGTGAGCCAGCAGGGTTTTGTAGGAAGTCTTCCTGCCCTGCTTATCGAGGTAGACTTCATCTGTGGCTGTGCTTGACCCGGCCAGGGTTCATGGGGAAACAGGAGCCGGTTCCCTGCTCCAGAGCCTCTCACCACCAACTGGAGGGAACCGCATGAACACTTTGGAGAAAACTAATGAAAGTTGAGTTGAATAGATGTTTTCTGAGTGCGTACCGTGTGTCTCTCTGGCGTCTGTGCAGTTAATTGATGCTTTATTTTCAAGCTCAGCTCTGTAGTGCTGACCACACGTGCTGTAGTGGTTTAATAGCCTGGGCAGCCAGTGCAAGCGATGGAGAAGCAGGAGAAGGCTTCATGGAGAAGGTGGGACACAGAGGTGAGCCGTGAATGCTGGGTCAGATTCTGATAACAGGGAGAAAAGAGAGCGTTTCAGATCTGGAGAGCAGTACATGAATGGGCTTGTCTGGCGGCTGGCTCAACTCATTGGGAAGCTTTATAGAACCTAAGCCCTAAATCCTGGAGTCTGACACTTTTGTTTGAACTCTGCCTCTGCTTGGTTAAGAATCCACCTGCAGTGCAGGAGACCTGGGTTAGATCCCTGGGGTGGGAAGATCCCCTGGAGACAGGAAAGGCTACCTACTCCAGTATTCTGGCCTGGAGAACTCCATGGTCTGTACTGTCCGTGGGGTCGCAAAGAGTCGGACACGACTGAGCGACTTTAACTTTCTGCTTTGAGATCCAGGACAAGTCACCTGCCTCAGCCTGAGCGTTCTCATCTGTGAAATGGGACCGTTAATAGTCCCTACCTCAGAAAACATCTGTGATGACTCAGGGAGGTAGTAATTCTTGTAGGATACATGCGGGTGGTAGGAATTTAGGGAAGGATTTGGGGGACCCCCGAAACCCACAGCAAGGAGTTTAAACTGAGTCGAGTTGGCTGTGGGAGCCACGGAGGCCTTCTGTGCCGGGGTAGCACGTTAACGGTGCTGTGATACCCGCAGAGGAAGACGCACCTGGAAGACTGTTGCCGGGCTTATGTGGGAGGGGACCAGGGCCTGGACTGCGAGGCTGGCATGCGGGGAGCAGAGAGGAGGAAGCGTGGCGACACCTCTTCTGGGCTGGCAGTGCGGGATGAACCTCTTCCGGGCTGGCGGTGCGGGATGAACCTCTTCCGGGCTGGCGGTGTGGGATCCATGAGAGATGGGCGGCAAGTGACCCCAGGGCTCTCGGATGTCAGGATGGAGAAAGGTGGGAGGCAGGAAACAGGCAGTAGAAGCTGAGGTTTCCTTGATGCTATTTTGTTTTTTTTCATGGGTTCAGTTTCAAACCTCTTGCCCATGAAGTGAAGTAGGACTTCCAAGATGTTTTGGGAGCCAGTTTCTGAGTGGGGTCCGGGGCAGACAGGAGGTTGGGGACCGTCCCAGGGGCAGGAGGACTGTTAGAAAGCAAGAGATCCATGGTGGGCACCCGCGGGTTCGCAGCGTGGGGTCCTGAACCCGGGTGGAGAGTTTCCAGAAGAGAGTGGGCGACCGTGGAGCAGGAGGGTCTGAGGCCGCGTCTGTTTCCTTTTTTTCTGCACCGCTTTCTGGCCTCTTGAGCAGAGACCCGGCCGCTGGCGTCTGCTCGTGGGCTCGTGCCCGGGTATGGGCAGGTTTAGGCTTTAGCTTGACAGCAGGGGATGTGTGGGCAGCTCAGCACGGAGGTGGGCTGGGCAGAGGGACCTCTAGGAAAGGACGCCAGGAGGCACAGAGCCCGAGATGCTGGGTGGCTCCAGGGGGCGGGGGCCCGTGCAGTCCTGTGACTCCTCACCCCGTGTTTCTCCTGTCTGGTGGCGTCTCGGAGTTCTCTGGACTGGGATCAGCAGCGTGGGCCGGCGGTGCCCGGTTGAAAACTCTGGGTGAGCTGTTTGGAAGCATTCAGGGACATGTGGCAAGCAGGCCGGTGGAGGGGGACACGTCGTCCGCCTGTCTGTGGTCTAGGCAGTATCCCCTGGCCCAGGACACCGGAGCCGCCACATCCCTCCAGCGTGAGGTGGGGTCCTGCCACTCGGCAAGTGGGGAGCAGAGAGACATGAGGCCTGGGGCCCAGCCCATTCCCTGCAAACCCCGGCCAGCTGGGCTGGCTGTGCAATGCCATTCACTCACCCTGGGGGCTTAGTTTGCCTCCTCCGCGTCTTTTTTTTCTGTCCAGGTGGGTGAGACTTGATTGCCGAGCCAGGAAAATAGCTAATAAATTGGATTGAAGTGGAAAGGGAAACGGCAGGTTTTTACTGAGCCCCCAAGGAGAAAATTGGAAGCAGACCCAGAGAGGTCTGTGTTCTGCAGGAACTTCAGCCTTCTCACCTGCTGAGCAACTGTGCTTTTATAGTAAATCACCAATAATGCGTCTTATTGATGAAATGCTTTTAAATTCAAGCATTAAATATAACTATTCTTATTCTGTCCTCTGCTTAGAGGTCATCTATTCTGAGCTGCTGGAAGGCCCTGGGCGCCCTCAGAGCCCCTGAGGGCAGCAAGCGGGGGCAGGAGGGTGTGCACGCCGTGAGAGACTTGGTGTAATTCTTTAAAACAACTTCAGGCATACAGAAGAGCGGTGAAGACGGTGCCGGGTGTTTCTGCACACCCTCCGCCAGGCTCCCCTGCGTGTCCTCGTCCAGCATGTTTGTCAGAGCTCCGGTCCTCACTGGGGCGGTGGCCTTGACGTCTGAGCATGTCTGCACGACCCCCAGCATCCAGTCTATGTAGCTTTGTGTGCTGTTACGAGCCTGGAGGACTTCCCAGGTGGCGCTAATGGTAAAGAGTCCGCCTACCAATGCAGGAGATATAAGAGATACTTGAGTTTGATCCCTGAGTCGGGAAGATCCCCTGGAGGAGGGCGTGGCAATCCCTCCGGTATTCTTCCCTGGAGAGTCCCATGGACAGAGGAGCCTGGCGGGCTGCAGTTCATGGGGTTGAAGAGTCGGACACGACTGAGTGAGCACGCATGAGTGTAGAGACGCCACGTGCACCTGGGAGCAAGTCCTCCTTCTGCCGGGTGCACTGAGGCCTCTCACGGGGGTGGGGTGTGTGTGACCCCGGAGACCGTCGGGATTGCCGAGGGCAGAGCTGTGGCATCTCGGGCAAGAATCTGCCATCTGTCGGTTTCCCCGCCTGCAAATCCAAGGGCTTCCTTGGTGAGGTCGTGGCTGACTCTAACAGTGTCAGGCTTTCAGGCCTCTTACCATCCATAGGATCCCAAAGTTGAGTTGGGATCAGGCCACTTAATTCACGAGCTCTCGCTTCCCACACCCACTGGGGTTGTTTGTGGTTCCGCCTTCACACCCGCGTCCCAGACGGGAAGACACCTGTTCCTTCATTTCTTTGCTGGCCGCCCAATCTGAAAGTTCACTCGTGCGGGCCTGGCAGGCCCCGCAGGAGAGGGCTGAGTCCGTGTCAGCAGCGCCACGTCAGAGGACTCGGGGGCCCTTTGCTCTGGCAGGTCGCCCATCTGGGTTCCCGGCCAGCTGTGGCCTTGGGTCTGCAAGGGAAGGGGTGTGTGTGTGTGTGTCACAGCTGTGAACTTGATAAAGAGCAAACAACCTTCCCTCCTTTCCTGGTTCAGAGCCTCAGTCTCCTCCTCCAGGGGGTTGTGTCGTCCCCGCCTGCCCCGAAGGCGTGAGAAATTCCTTCCTGCTTCTTCAGCTTCTCAGGCCAGGAAACGTTGGGTCATAAAAAGAATAGAGGAAGCAAACCAAAACGGGAAACCCCAGAGGCTCTGACCTCTCCAGGCTTCTGGGGTAGGGGGCAGCCTCCCCTTTGGGTCAGGGTCCTCGGAGCCTATGATCCAGCCTGCCTGGGGCTGCTGGTCGAGGTCCCTGCCACGTCCCGATTGGCCTGCCCCTGATGTAGGGAGTTCTAGAAGAGACATGATAACCTTTCACACCACTGTTTGCTTGTGACCGAAGAAGAAAGGAGGTATGAATAAGAGGTGCCAGAGGAATGAGTGTTAGGACGGACTCTTGGGATGGGATGGCTTTCCTGTTGGGGTAAATCACAGATGCCTGCAGGCGGCTTGCCTAGTGACTTCAAACCCAGACTCCACAGCGAGGGCCAGGCTGAGCTTCACCCCGACGGGTGGGGCCGGCGAGGGGTCTCGGGCTGAGAGGGACTCTGGACAGGAAGCCCGAAGCTGGGGCCTGGCAGAAGATGAGGTAGACACGTGATGCTGGGGGTGCCTGGAACCCCCGACCCCGCCCCGGTCCAGGCTTGACCCTAGCAGCTGATAGTCCCTGTGCAAGGAATTAGGGCCTCCTGGCCTGGGCCCTGCTCTGACCGCTGGCGGTGGGGGAGTGGAGGGGGTCAGCCTCCTGCGTCTCTGACCTGGTCCGTGTGCCCCCAGTGGACTTTGAGGTACATCCTCCCCCTATGAGGGGGGGTTGGCCTGGGGGCCCTGCAGCTCGGGGTGGCAGGGACCCTCCCCATGCCCTGCTGGGCCCAGAACACACCAAGCGGCCCCCAGCCCGGCCGTGGCCACTGAGGTCATCTGGACAGTTTGGTGAGCCAGGCCGCCTGGTCTGGGGCTCCCGGGTGGGCAGGCCCTCGCCTGCCGCCCTCACCCCGGCTTCTCCCGCAGGCTGGCGCCCATGCGGCTCTACACCCTCTCCAAGCATCACTTCGTCCTGGCGTTCGTCGTCTTCTTCGTCTGCTTCGGCCTGACCGTCCTCGTTGGGATCAGAGGTGAGGAGCAGTTATGTTGTTTTTTTTTTGAAATATAATCGATTTATAATGTTGAGTGGGTTTCTGCTGTTCAGGAAAGTGATTCAGCTATACATACGTATATATATATATTCTTTTTCATGTTCATCTCCCTAACGGTTTATCACAAGACGTTGAATGTAGTTCCATGTGGTATATAGTAGGACCTTGTTTGTCTCTCCTGTATGTTATAATTTGCCTCTGCTGACCCCAAACTTCCAATCCAACTCTCTCATGCCTCCCCTCCCTGCCTCGGCAACTGCAGGTCTGTTCTATATCTGTGACTCTGTTTTTTTTTCTGTAAATGAGTTTGTGTCATATTTTAGAGTCCACATAAAAGGGGTATCATCCGGTCTTAGTGTTTCTCTTTCTGATTTAACCACTCAGTGTGGTCATCTCTAGGTCCATCCATGTAGCTGCACACATCATTCCATTCTTTTTATGGCTGAGTTGTAGATGTGAGCCACAGCTTTATCCATTCACCAGTCGCAGGGCATTTCGGTTGTTTCCAGGCCTGGCTATTGTGAATAGAGGTGCATGTATCTTTTTGAATTATAGTGTTGTCCCAATATAAGCACAAGAGTAGGATTGCGCTGGGTCATATAGCAACTCTATATTTAGTTTTTTGAGAAACCTCTGTACTGTTCTCCAAATGAATTTACATTCCCACCCACAGTGTAGGAGGGTTCCCTTTTCGCCACACCCTCTCCAGCATTATTTGTAGATGTTTTAATGCCGGCCATTCTGACCAGTGTGAAGTGAGACATCATTATAGTTTTGATTTTCATTTGTCTAGTAATTAGTGATGTTGAGCATCTTTTCTTGGGCCTATCAGCCATCTGTATGTCTTCTCTGGCTTCCATGTGGCTCAGATGGTGAAGAATCTGCCTGCAATGCAGGAGACCCAGGTTGGGAAGATCCCCTGAAGAAGGGAATGGCTACCCACTCCAGGATTCTTGCCTGGAGAACTCCATGGGCAGAGGAGCCTGGCAGGCTACAGTCCATGGTATTGCAGAGTCAGACACAACTGAGTGACTTAGACCTTTTGTGTCTTCTTTCGAGAAATGTCTGTTTAGATCTTCTGCCCGTTTTTTGTTTGGACTGGTGGTTTTTGTTTTTTTTTTTTTTGAGTTATATGAACTCCTTGTATATTTTGGAAATTAAGACGTTGTCAGTCAGATAATTTGCAAATATTTTCTCCCAGTTCTTAGGTTGTCTTTTCATTTTGTTTGCCATTTCCTTTGTTATGCAAAAGCTTGTAAGTTTGATTTGATCCCTTTTGTTTATTTTTGCTTTTATTTCTACTGCCTTGGGAGACTGACTTAAGAAGACACCGCTACAATTTTATGTCAGAGAATGTTTTGCCTGTTCTCTTTGTGGTATCATGTCTTATATTTAAAATCTTAATTCACTTTGAGTTTATTTTTGTGTACGATGTGAGGATATGTTCCAACTTCACTGATTTATATGCAGCTGTCCACTTTCCCAGCACCACTTGCTGAAGAGGCTGTCTTTTCTCCATTGTATATTCATTCTTACCACCCTTGTCAGAGGTCATTGACAGCAGGCATCTGGGTTTATCTGTGGGCTCTTTTCTCTGTTCCATTGATTCATATGTCTGTTTTTGTGCCAATGCCACGCTGTTTTGATTACTCTAATTTTATAGTATTGTCTGAAGTCAGGGAGGGTTATGCCTCCAGCTTTGTTCTTTTTCCTCAGGATTGCTTTACCAGTTCTAGGCCTTTCATGGTTCCATATAAATTTTAGGAGTATTTGTTCTAGTTCTGTAAAAATTGTTACGGGTAATTTGATAGGGATAGCATTAAATCAGTAGATTGCTTTGGGTAGTAAGGCCATTTTGATAATATTTTTCCAATCATGACCATAGGATATTTTTCCATTTCTTTAAATCATCTTCAATTTCCTTTACCAATGTTTATAGTTCTCAGTGTACAAGTCTTTTACTTCCTTGGCCAGGTTTATTCCTAAGTATTTTGTTTTTTTGATGTGATTTTAAAAGGGATTTTTTTTTTAACTTTCCCTTTCTAATATTTCTTTGTTAGTGTAAATAAATGCAACTTGTTTCTGTATGCTAATCTTGTATCCTGATGCCTTGCTGAATTTATCAGTTCTGATAGTTTTTATGTGAAATCCTTAGGGGTTTCTATATATAACATTATGTCATCTCTCTATAATGACAGCTTTACCTCTTCCTTTGCAATCTGGATAACTTTTGTTTTTCCTGCCCAGCTGCTGTTGCTAGGACTTCTAGTGCACTGTTGAGTAAAAGTGGTGAGTGTGGGCATCCTAGTCTTGTTCCAAATTTTAGCAAGAAGGCTTTCTGAGTTTGCCATTGAGTATTGTGTTGACTGTGGGTTTGTCATAAATAGCTTTTATTATGTTGAGGTGGGTTCCCTCTTTACCCACTTTGATAAGAGTTTTTATCATGAGTAGATGTTGAGTTTTATCAAATGCTTTTTCCACATCTATTGAGATGATCATGTGGATTTTATCTTTTATAGACATGGTATATCACATTGTGGTGTTGAACCATTCTTGTGACACTAAGATGAATCCCAGTTGGTCATGGAGTATGATCTTTCTTTTTAATGCTGTTGGATTTGGTTTGTTAATATTTTGTTGAGAATTTTTCTGTCTATATTCATCAAACATAGTGGCCTGCAGTTTTCTTTTTTTGATAGTATCTTTGTCTGGTTTTGGTATCAGGATGATGGTGTCTTCATAGAGTAAATTTGGGAATGTTCCCTGAGGTGAGGAGCAGTTTTTGTCCTTCTTATCATTTACAGTTACCTTGCTGCAGTGCCATTCAGCTCAGCTTAGCTGTGCCCACCTGCTCTCAGCCCCTGATGACCCCATCACGGAGGGCGATGCTCAGAGGGTGATCCTTCACAGCAGCCAAGGCCTATGCTCAGCTTGGCAGCGCTGGGCGGCCTTGACCACGTTCTGTGTGTTGGAAGAGTCTGTTTTGCTCTGGGACCTGCCCTGGACATTGGGGAATCTAGAATATGCTGTTTGATGGAGGAGATGGACCATTTAACTGGTTCCAGTGCAGCAGATTCTGGGGAAGGGGTGAGAGCAGTGAGCATGGGATAGAGGTAACCATGGAGGAGGTGGGGTGCAGTATGCAGGCTCTGACAGCTGCTGGGTTTATCTGTTCAAATTATGGATTCCAGAACTGGGAAATTAACTGTAGGATGGGTTTGGGGAGCCCCCTGGGCCCACTGTGATGCATACCTGAGCTAAAATCCCACTGATTACCTGGCCTCCATAGGTCCCTACTCTGGTGGACCACAGCAGAGTTTTGAGTCTCTTAAAATCAGCATCAGTTCAGAGCCAGTGTCCAGCAGTTCCCCAAATGAATCATCTGATTTTCCCCAGTGCTTGTTCTAGTAGAAGACCAGAGGTTCCTCTGGGAGAATGACTGACAGTACAAGTGTTTGGTGGTGTACTGGGGTGCTTTCTTAAGGGGACCCAACCTTCCCTTTGTTCAAGGGCCTTTGGGTCTGTAAACTGGCTCATATTTGGAAACTACTGATGGGTTATGGTTCTCTATTTTTATGACATACGTTAGACCTTTGTACTCTTGACTTGAACTTTCCTGCTTATGCAGATCAAGTAAGGATTTGTTAGGCTTCCTGTGTCTTTCATGTCTGGACGACCACGATCAGTTAGCTCACGCCATAGGTCTGTGGGAATCAGATTGTCTGACTGCCATGACTCTGCTGTCCATCCTGGTGAGCACACCACCATGCCTTTGGCAGTTGGTGTCACCTCGTGGCCCCTGCCTCCCCTGGGATCCAGCTCCTGCCCCTGCATCTTGTCTCCCAGCTTGGGGGCCGTAGTTCCCATGGTAAGGCCCGGCCTGCAGAGCAGGACAATCATAGAGCCCTTTAAGGATGCTGGGCCTCCCATCACAAATCACAGTGGTGGTGAAAGGCATGTCTGCTGGACTCTCCCAGTAGGTCTTAAATGACAGATCCACCCTAGCAATCCCACTCTCTAATTCTGTGACTCCCCCCCACCGCCCTGCCCATACAGTAAACCTGGGCAGGTGCAGCATTTCTGATCCACTCACTGGAACCACCTTTGGGTCCCTGTTTTAGCCAACCACCCAGTCAAACCCTGGCAGCCCTTTCCGACTCCCTGAGCTACAGCTTTTCAGTACAGAATCTCTGCTTAGTGAACCCATATCCATCCGATGGGCCTGAGACGGCTTCATGTTCCTTCCACCGTCATCGCACCCCGTGTTCCCTGGGTTTCTGTCTGCATAAATCAGGAAACTCAGGTCGTTCTTCAGGCACATAGCGTGCGTCCTCACGGGTCCCGTGCCTCCCCCCTGGGGCCTGCTGGGATGAAAGTCTAGTTACAGGTCTAGAGGTGAAGAGGGCAGGTCATGTGGAGAAGCAGTGTGGTCTGTGTGGCCACTGCCTCCAAGGAGCCATCCCTGATTGCTTAGGCGGGGCAGGGCTGGTCCGTCAAGAGGAGGCAGGAAGGCCCCTTCCAAGGGGAATGGGGAGAGCATCCCACTGGGAAAGAACTCGTGGGAATTTAGTGTACCCAGCTTCATCAGGACCCTCCCGCGTGTCCCCGAACAGGCTCCTGTTCTCTCCCAGTCAGCACAGTCACTTCAGCAGGGAGACTGCCTGCGAGGCTGGCTGCTCAGCCAGGTTGTAATTCAGCCAGTCACAGGATGAGACTCCAGTGTGATCTTCAGAAGTCTCAGCCCTGTGGCCTTAGAAAATAAGGGCCTCCGTCAGGGCCCACACAGGCGCTTTCAGATCAGGCATGCGGCCCTTGAGCTGAGAATTCAAGTCCCTGAGCTCATCCTTGTCTCTCACCACCTTGTCCAGTGACATTAGAGGCAACCCGCCATCCACATTATATTTGTTAGTTTTCCAACAATGTTCTGAAGTATCCCTAAACGAGTTGCTTAACTCCTTGCTCCTTGTAATAAATGGCTGATTAGGAGTATCTAATGAAAATATTTTGCATATGTTCCTGGACCATCAGTGCTCATTTTACTCCTGGACATACAGGCGTTAGCATCTTTAATCAGATGAGAGAATCAGTTCCAGAACCCCCAGAGCCAGTGTAGAAAACTCACCCTCTCCCTGCTGATGCTAGGGAACCACTCTCGGTACAAGAATCTGTGTGAGTCAGGGTTCCTCAGAGAAACTGAATCTATGGGCGCTACAGAGGGCGGGGGGAGATAAGAGAGGGGTACTTTATCACAAGGCCTTGGCTCTCGTGACCGTGGGGACTGAGAGCTTCCACAGTCGGCAACCTGGAGGCCCAGGAGAGCCGACAACGTAGTTCCTGCGTCTGAAGAGGGGTGAGGGCTCGTGTTACCAGCTTGAGGACAGAGGAAAGGAGAGCGAATCCTCCCTAACTCTGCTTTTGCTGTGTCCAGGCCTTCACCAGTTTGGACAAGGTCCACCCAGACCGGGAGGGCAGCCCACTTTACTTAGTCTGCTGATTCAGAAGGTGGTCTCATCCAGAAACACCCTCACAGACACGCCCAGCGTAATGTTTCACCAGGTATCTGGGCACCATGGGCCCAGTCGAGTGGAAATACAAAACGCCATCACCAGCCCTCTGCTCCAGTGACTTTCTGCTGGTGTGTGTGCTCAGTCGCTCAGTCATGTCTGACGCTTAGCGATTTCTTGGGCCAGAGTCCACCAGGCTCCTCTGTCCATAGGACTTTCCAGGCAGGAATCCTGGAGTGGGTTGCCATTTCCTTCTCCAGGAGATCTTCCCAATACAAGGATCGAACCTGTATCTCTGTGTCTCCTGCATTCCCAGGCAGGTTCTGTACCACTAGCGCCGAAGAAAGTTACTTTCTAGACTGAGGCCGTCAGGATTTCAGAGCTGGGAGCGTCTGAGGAGCCATTGGGCTTTGCAGATGAGGGAATGAGATCCAGAGAGCCTTTAGCTGAGACTCGAGTAAGACCTCCTGACTCCCAGTTCTTAACCCTTCCTGAGAGACCAGACTGCCTCACGTCCTGGGGCAGGAGCGCACTCGGATTGTGAATCAGTTTGAAATGAGCCTGTCTTTGGGTGTCGGCCTCCTTCCTGTCTCTCTCAGCCTACGTAGACACACCCCAGAGGGGTACTCCTGCCCCGGTTGAGTTCTTAACTTGGGCATCTCCTGCTCCAAGCAGAGGGCAGTTGGCAGCAGGCGAGGCGTGGCCACAGGACGGCCCGGAACACCAGCAGGCTGCCGGGGGTCTGCTACAGCACAGTCCATTTCTGAATGGAGTCAGGTTCATGGTGTTTCCTTTGATGACTTCTTTTAAGGCCAAAAAGTTCTGAAATATCACGGCGTGAGATTCTTTGAAGCTTGATTCTCTGTTATTTCGGTAAAAACCTTGAGAATATATTAGTATATGTCATGCCTTCTTAAAATCCTCAACTTAATATTTTTGGAAGGTTGGATTAATTGGGTGAGTGGATCAAGATGTATAATTTTTCAGCAGAAGTCTTTATACAAACTGTGTAGACGGCATCTGTGTCATTGGTGCTTTCTTAAATCCACACACTGCAGAGAGCACCTTCTCAGAGAGCAGGGGGCGGTGAGGGGAACTGCACACAGAATCCCGTGGAAATCGTGTGAGTTGTGTGGTGTCACGATCTGTTTGCCTGAGTTGGGAGGTCATCCTGTGCAGCAGAGTAGATGTATGTCTGTGTTCGTTTGTTTATATATTTTAAATAAATATGTATGTGTATTTGTGTATATATGTGTGTGTGTGTATAAAGCCTCCAAAGACAGACCAGGAAAAAGACTACCTCTGTATAATATATGAGACTTTCTTGGCATTTGGGGAAAAAATCAATAGATGAACTGTCAATATAGTTATAACCTGCTTTTTCTTTCTCTGTTACACTTTAGGACCCAAAGTGATCCAGACTTCTGCAGCTAATTTTTCACTAAATAATAGCAAAAAGGTAAGACTGGATTTAAGTGGCACTGGTGGGCCCTGTAAATTTCTGAGTCACTAAGAAATGGTCCTGCTTAGAGGGTCATTAAGATCAACCGCCCCCTTGCCCTGCAGCTTGCTTCTCCAGCAACACAACATTTCCTACTCCACCTTCAGCTGCTGGCCTCTGGGTCCTAATTTGCTAAAATTACCTTTTCTGCTATAATTGTGACCTCAGTGCAGAGGACGGATGGTGGTGTTACCTCTTAGCGAGCAGCAAATCATTTCCAGTGGCTGGTTAGCTCATCCTGATTCCTCTCATGTGCACATCTTTTTTTTTTTAATCTTTATTGGATTTTTCTTCATACTTTTTGTTCAAATATCCTTTAGTTCAGTCCAGTCAGTCGCTCATTCATATCCGACTCTGTGACCCCGTGGACTGCAGCACACCAGGCTTCCCTGTCCATCACCAACTCCCAGAGCTTGTTCAGACTCATGTCCATTGAGTTGGTGATGCCATCCAACCATCTCATCCTCTGTTGTCCCCTACTCCTCCTGCCATTAGTCTTTCCCATCATCAAGGTCTTTTCCAGTGAGTCAGCTCTATGCTGAGGAGCCAAAGTTATTGGAGCTTCAGCTGCAGCATCTGTCCTTCCAATGAATATTCAGGGTTGATTTTCTTTAGGATTGACTGATCTCCTTGCAGTCCAAGGGACTCTCAAGAGTCTTCTTCAACATCACAGTTCAAAAGCATCACTTCTTTGGTGCTCAGCCTTATTTATGGTCCAGTTTTCACATCCATACATGACTGCTGGAAAAACCATAGCTTTGACTATGGAGACCTTTGTGGGTGAAGTGATGTCTCTGCTTTTTAATATGCTGTCTAGGTTTATCATAGCTTTTCTTCCAAGGAGCAAGCGTCTTTTAATTTCATGGCTGTAGTCACCATCTGCAGTGATTTGGGAGCCCGAGAAAGTAAAATCTCTCACTATTTGGCAATGTGGGCCCCTCTAATTTTTCTTCCCAGGACCATGAAAGCTAAAAATAACAGACGTCGGTGACACACCTGGCAGTTGATACTAAAAAAATGATTCTTGTGAATATGAAAATATGCGTTGGTATCTTTCGTTATTTTATTATTTGCATCATCGTATGTACTTTAATTTTTTTTTTCTCAAAGGAGGCCTTTTCTTGTTGTTTAAGTGGTTACATTGTCCCAACGCTGTAGAGGGTAGAAACCACCTGCTTGTTGTTGAGAATCAGACGTGAACTGCAGGAGAAAGTTAGTCCGTTCTTTTTCTGGAAGGCAGAATTTCACTTACATTGTCTAAAGGAAAACTACATGTTTCTGTTTCCAAAGCTAACATTTCAACCTTTTGTGTAAATTAGAATGTTATATGTTAAGATGAGGCATTTGGAGACTCAGCTGAAAAAGTCACTCGGATTACTTGACTTCTGTTTCTTTCTGCCTCAGCTAAAGCCAATTCAAATATTTTCCAAACCGCTGTCTACATATAATCAGCAGCTATGGCTGACGTGTGTTGTCGAGTTGGATCAATCAAAAGGTATGAAGCCTGACACTTTAGAATGATTTTTTTTTTAAAGGTTCAAAGAGCTTTAAAATCTTCTAGCAACTGCTCAAAGATGAATTATAACGCTGGTGATTACTCTTTCTAATACCAGCAAGGTGGAAGCCACCTAAATGTCCTCCAGGGCAAGTGACGATGCCACCCTCCAGAAGCCCCAGGAGGCCCTCAGGGCTGCTGGTCATGCTCTGAGTGCCAGGCCTCACCCAGGGGTGCTGGGCAGCCTGGCTCAAAGCCTGCGTACTGTGGATGCTCCAGCGGCAGCCTCCTCCAGGGGCTTCCGAGGATAGAACTAGGTCCCAGTGCCCTAGGGACGCTTGACAATGTCCCGGGACACTGTGACATTATGCCTGCCACAGCTGGGGGCAGAGGCTGCTAGCAGAGGGTGGAGACCAGAGATGCAGCTCACCGTCCTGCAGCCACAGGACAGACGCCCCACAGTGAGGAATTCGCTGGCCTCAAAACACCTGCGGTGCAAAGGCCTCGAGATCCTGTCCAAAGCACCCGCGTCGGCGATGACCTCGCTCTGTCCACCCAGGGCGGCTCCCGAGAACTGAGAGCGTAGGCCACCTGGTCCTCTACATGCTGTGATTCAGAGAGGTGCTTCAGTTGAAAGAATTGGAAAGATAACCCAATGACTGCAGTAAATTAGGTGGAAAAAAATTGCTTAGCATAAAAAATCAACCCCTTTTTGTAACATTTTAAAAAGCTTTAAAAAATCTGGTAGCACTACACATTTGTGTGTCTAGAAAACCATCTGGAAGCATGGACCCAAACATGAAATCATAGTTCTCAGGTGGTGGGATTATACGTTTAATACTTTATGTATACCTTTGTATTTGTGTTCCTAGATGCTTTTTTAACAATGAGCATATAATCAGAAAAATAAGAGATTATATAATCAGAAAAATAAGAAACTTATGTTTATCTTGGTATGATGTTAGATTAAAATGTATATGGGAAAGTAAAAAATATAACTGTATCAGCCATGAAATAACTTGGCCTTGTGTGAGATGAAGGTTGGTGGTGGGTCAGAGGCACACCTTCGAGGGAGGGCTCGACTCTGCTGGTGGGTGTCAGCTTTGCCGACTCCAGAGGGACCTCCCTGGGCTGACACACATCCACAAGGCGGGCGTGTCTGCTGGTGTGACCGGCCCTCATGGACTCTGACACCGGGATTCTTCTTCTGTAGAAACATCTATTCAGACAACCTTCACCATGACTGTTAAGGTTGATGGTGTTGCTCAGGACGGGACCACCAAGTTCATCCATAACAAAGTTCACAACCGGACGCGGACGCTCACGTGTGCAGAGGTGAGTCCCTGCGACCGGTGCACAGCGGAGTCTTGCCGCATTCCTGTGGGTGGAGCTACTTTCTTATGTAAAGAAGCTAAGTCACACCACTGATGGCATGGAAGACCCACCCAACCCATGCACCAAGACCTTAGAAATCCTTAGAAACGCACACACACGTGTGTGCTCACACAGTACACGCACACACAAGCACACACCCTGGCGCCTGGTTGTGCT
>SJXQ01008748.1:210826-230134 GCA_006408695.1 Aepyceros melampus
GCAGTGCCCGCGGGATGGGACCCGCCCCTACTCCCGCCGTCAGGGAGCCGCTCGTCTCCTCGGGGACACCTTCCCTCCACCAGGGTGTCCCGGCAGCTCCCTGGACAGTTCAGTTCAATCGCTCAGTCGTGTCCGACTCTCTGCGACTCCATGGACTGCAGCACGCCAGTACTCCCTGTCCATCACCAACTCAGTGGAGTTTACTCAAACTCATGCCCATTGAGTCGGTGATGCCACCAAACCATCTCATCCTCTGTAGTCCCCTTCTCCTCCCGCCTTCAGTCTTTCCCAGCATCAGGATCTTTTCCAGTGAGTCAGTTCTTCGCATCAGGTGGCCAAACGATTGGAGGTTCAGCTTCAGCATCCGCTCTTTAAATGAATATTCAGGACTGATTTCCTTTGGGACTGACTGGTTGAATCGCCTTGCTGTGCAAGGGACTCTCAAAGAGTCTCCTCCAACAGCCTTAGCTAAAACAAAACAAACTGGAAAAAGCCAGGCCGGGAAGGGAAGGGCTGTCCTGGTCCCTCCCTGAAGTTTGTACCCTGTTGGATTCGTTTGAACAAGCAAGCGGGTTTGCTAGTAACAAATTGTAAAGTGATTTCGGAACATGATGATATTGTTTGCAGCCCCTTTGGGGGTTCCAGAATTAGGAAACTTTAGATCTGAACGAAGCTTACCTTTGGGGAAGTAGGTTTTCCATATAAGTTTTTTTTTCCCCTTCAAGTACCATTAAAACATTGTTTGGGGTAGAAAATGTAAAATGCTGCACACTTCCTGGCAGCCTTAACCAGAATGATCTAGGCATACATTTAACTTGTAGAGAAGCGTCTTTATAAAAATTAGTGGTTGCCCTGGGCAATTCTCAGCGGCTCTCCAAGAAGGGCTGGGATAGGTGTATCAGCTTGCACATGTCTGAGGTTAAAACCTTTGACTTTGGGGGCTACATTTTCTGTTGTTTTTACCACACCCTTTCCAAAGCCCAGTAGCTAAAAACCACTTCCCATCCTCCTAGGAAGGGTTTGACCACGGCACCCTGACACTTCGCAGAATTAAGCTGTAGCACCCACATTCAGTTCATCTGCAACCCTTGTTTCTACGCTATAGAAGCTAAGTTCCATGCTGGCGGAAATCCAGCTGATTCACTAATGGCTCCCCTGCCCCTTCAATTGTACCTGGCCTGTGGTAAGCACACAATTAAAAGGTGTTAAAAGAATGATTTCCCCACACATTAGTTCTGCTTCCTACCCAGTGGCAGAGAACCGGGAGTGGAGGAAAATGCAATCACCTTCCTGATTTGTGGGGAAGGGGAGAGGGGAGGGTGAAAGACACAAGGCTGCCTTGCCCTGGACACCCGACCTGACCGAGAGGACCTGCTGGGCGACGGGCTGCTCTCTCACACCTGGTTTCTGCTTCTCCGATTCTGGCTGCCACTCACTTTTCCCAGTGTTTCAGCCTCGAGCCTCAGTCTACACGGGATGCGAAGCCTGCCATTTCTGTGTTTTGTCTTCCCCACATCTAGCTTCTCCTGAGATCCCGAGATCTCTTTTTAGGTGTCCTTCTTGGTCACTTGACCCCACCTGCCCAGTTCCAGCTCCTCAGCGGCACTACCCTCTTCAGCCAGGCGGGGGCCTTTTCCCTCTTCTGATTTTCTTCTGCTTCCCTAGGGAGGCCCCGGAGGCCCACTAGCTGAATGTGTTAGAATTATGTCCAAAGCAGGAGCGGACAGGTTCTGAGTGAGGTTTGAGATCTCTTTTCTAAATTGCTCCACAGCCTTTTAAGAATTTCCTGATTCAGGTGAACGTCCTGAAGGGCTGCTGGGATATGGCCTTAATAATGCTTTTGAATCACATGGACAGTATAATGTGTGCGCTCAGTCATGTCCAGCTCTGCAACCGCATGGACTGTAGCCCCCTGGGCTCCTCTGTCCATGGGATCTCCAGGCAAGAATACTGGAGTGGGTTGCCATTTCCTACTCCATCTTAAGTTATATTGTGACTGAAAGTCACCAGCATATGCATAAATTAACAGAAAACATGTGAATATGAACTTTTAAAAAAATTGACATGACCTCAGCGTATCTGCATTGGTTCCACTCTCCAGTTTTAACTGTCAAAGAATATTCATTCAATGATCTTAATACACATCATAGTTATATTGAGTCTGCCCCAGAAATGGACAGATTGGTCTGTTTATCTTCAGGACTGGGTTCATTTAGCACACATGCAGTGAGCACTCACTTTGTGGCAGTCTGTGAGCTGCAGTGGAAATTGCAGAGTTGACTGGGATACGGTCTCTATGGAAAAATTTGAAAATCTGATTTCTGTCAGTGCAAGGACTTGAATTCTCCGGGCTCAGTGATGTTGTAGTGCTTGGGAAAATGTAGTGCAAGTGTTATGTTCTGCCCAATTGATGTACACTTTGTTAGGGCTAAGGAATTTAAAATCACTGTGGCAGCTGGCAGGTGACTAGCACTTCAGCTCTGCCAAGAATGAATGTCCATCAGAAGTCCTGGAGTATAAACACACTGACTCCGAACTGCTCATGAATCTCCCGTATTCAGCCATATTTTAGAATAAAGTTTAGTTTTTGTGTAGTCAGTGGATTGGATCTTGGGTTTATTTTTCAATTTGGGGCTTAGCCATAGGTTGGCAGGTGTTGTATGCTTTCTTTCTTTTAAGCAGACTCTCTTAAATACACTCTTTGGAAATGAGGATTAGTATTGTCAATGCCTTATTTAGCAAGTGTGAGCCTAATAATTCTAGCCATGTCACCTCAACAAATGATATCCACAGCCACAGTTGTGTCTCCTGGTGTTGTCTGGGCTCTGCAGCCCTTTGCCATCCAAATCTTATCCTGTATATGTTCGAGGTTTTCCTTCCTTTTCCTGAGGTTAGGGGTGTGTTACGGAGATGTACAGTGGAGTCATGCCAAGTCACTAATAATGATGATACGTATATGGTGGACGGCAGTTGCAAAACATTCTAGTCTGAGGACTGTAATGTTATAATGGAGAAGAAAATAAACTTGTGTCTAACACACATCTAAGGTGAGAATCCTGTGCTGAGAAATTGCGTGCTCATGAGAAGAGCTAAGAAATGCCTATATTTAGGTCTGCTGCATCTGTGAAACACAAGCACAGTGGGACTGAAATGCCTGTGTACCAACGGCGAGTGGCTATTGCTCTGAACCCCTTGGGTCTCTCTTCCTGCCAGTCCTGGCCCCCACCCCTCATCCCCAAGACCCAACAACTAAAGGATAACTCAGGTCACAAGTAGGCGCTTCTTCTGACTGGCTGATTTTCTTTCCTTTTTTTTAGTGAAGTATTTATTTATTTATTTATTTGCTACACCATGCAGCATGTGGGATCTTAGTTCCCCCACCCAGGGATCAAACCTAGGCCCCTGCATTGGAAACACAAGGCTCTAACCATGGGGCCACCAGGGAAGTCTTTGACTGGCTGGTCTTCATGCTGTGATGTTATTAGATAGTGTACCCCTTCTGTGTGTATACCACCATGCACACACTGCACCAGCCAGCATAGGCTGGGTCAGCTGCAGAAGCAAATGACCCTAGACTCCAGGTGGGTGATGACAACGGAGGTGTATTTGTTGCTCACATCCATGACCATTGCAGCTTTGCTATGGCTCTGCCCCATGTCTTCTCCATGCTGGGACCAGGTGGATGGGGCAGCCTGACTCCAGAGTCACTGAGGGGGAGGGAAGTCGGGGGGACGGTGGTGCGAGTGCTGGTTAGGAAGGTGCTGCTGGTAAGGGCACACGTTTTGTCATTCAGAGCAGCTCCAGAGATGCTGCTCAAAATTCTTTTCTCGATAGGCATGAATTCACTTAGGGAGAATTTATCCAGCTGTCCTTATGATCTGTGTCCTATACCATATGTATGCTGGCTGTGTGCTCTGTCGCTCAGTCATGTCTGACTCTTTGCGAACCCATGAACTGTGTCCCATCAGGCTCCTCTGTTATGGGATTCTCCAGGCAAGAATACTGGAGTGGGTTGCCGTGCCCTCCTGCAGGGGATTTTCCCAGCCCAGGGATCGAACCCACTTCTCTTGTGTCTCCTGCACTGGCAGGTGGGTTCTTTACCACCAGCGCCACCTGGGAAGCCCCATATGTACGCTATGCTCCCATGCAGTTTACCCCCAAAAGTCCAGGCCAGTCTTGTTATAAGTTGACTCTTGAATTAACAGCTGCTCTTTGAGCTGTGATGACACGAGTCATTTACACTTGAGGTCAGTGAGAAACCTCTCGCAAAGGTGGGAACGTTTGACTAACTGAAGCCTCCAGTTTCCTTGGGGGTTTCCTTGCTTGAGTGAAACACCTCGGTAGCATAGCGTGGTCTTTCCTGCAGCGAAAAACGTAAGCTGTGGGCCTTCAAGAGCCCCGGGGTGTGGTTCCAGGTGGCTTTGACCCCGGGGGTCCTTGGTGACGTGGAGCTGGTAGCCACAGAGGCTCTCGGCGCCTGCCCAGCCCACCGGAAGGAAAGAGAAGCACGTCAGCAGTTCTAACTCAAGAAAGCTTGACTTCCTTCCCCAGAGCGAGCTCCCCTGGTCTCCTCTCTTGAAGCTGAGGCAAAGGTAGGCTGAGCATCCGAGTCCAGCCCTTCTGGTGGGTTGTTTTAAGGGTGAGGTGGGTAGAGGTTACGGTTAATATAACTTCTCTTACACTGATGACTTTGAAAAAGTGCGAAAGAACAGCAATGAGAAATTAGACAAAGGATGACTTGTCATTTCATTGAATAGTATACATTGTAAACGTAGGCTAAGAATGATTTAAATGGAATGGAGGAATACTTTAGAGTTAATTAAGAAATCAATCCACACTGAAAAACACTCTCCTAAAGCTGTATGGTGTGAATTTTTTCAAAGGCAATGATGAGCGTTTGGTTTCCTTTTTTGGTCTGTACATTCTTATACATACAGTTTATTACTATTTTGCTCTGAATTTACTTCACAGATTCCGATTTTTTTTTCATCCCCCATAATTCTAGTCTGGAGGTGGACCATAAACATAATTTAAAAATTGTTTTTAATTAAGTTAGCTAGAGTCTAATTTAAGTGTCTTGCAAATCAGCTTCTTTAGCCCCAGAATAGAACTTCTTGACAAAAGGAGAGATTATGGGAAGAAAATACATGTTAGCGATTAAGTATCTTACTGTGCTAAGTCGCTTCAGTTGTGTTCGACTCTTGTGTCCCCATGGACTGTAGCCCGTCAGGCTCCTTTGTCCACGGGACTTTCCAGGCAAAAATAACTAGAGTGGGTTGCCATGCCCTCCTCCAGGGGATCTTCCTAATCCAGGATTGAACCCACATCTCCTGTATCGGCAGGCAGCTTCTTGACCACTAGTGCTACCTGGGAAGCCCAAATATCTACTAAGAAATTAGAAATGGTATGAAAAAGATTATTTAGCCAAGACAGTAGAAGATTCTAAATTCTTAACTTTTCTGTCTAAACAAAGCATAAGGCTTTGAAATTAAACAGACCCAGATTAGAGTGTGAGTTTAGGTAAATTACTTAATTGTTGTAAGCCTCACTCTGCTCATCAGTAAAATGGGTGTCTTGATGGCATAAGGCTGTAATGAGGACTAAGACTGCTTGTGCAAAGAACGTGTCAAGCCTTCTCATCCAGAGTAAGTGGTAAATAAATAGTAGGGGTTGGTACAACAAAAATTATAGCAACGATTATGAGTAGTACCTCCTGTAAAGAACAAGATAATAATATCAGTTCTTATTTCTTTATCCCTCCATGAGAAAAGATCGAGTTTAAGTCTGAAATATTATGGGTTTCTATTGCAGTGTTTAGCTTTGATTCTGAAAAAGCACTTGGGTTTTTTTTTTTTTTTGGTGGCAAGATATCTATGTGAATGAGAAAGCCTAGACTCCATCCTGAGTGGTGGGAGCCTTTCCAGAAGAGACTCCCAGCCCTCTCCTGTCTTGGTTTAGATGACAAGTTTTCTAGACTTAAGCCTCCATATGCACAGTGTCATATATTAAGGACAGAGTTTTGGGGACCTGAAGCTTATATGACTCCTGGAGCCTTCTTTAAGGAAACAGATACTAATACAAAGTCAAGTCCAGGGCCTGGCAGGTGAGGCCTGAAGTCCGAGGTCACCAGCTTCTGAGAAAATCCACTTCTGGCTCAGAGACCAGAGACACAAAGAGTTTCTAAAGGCTCATCTCCATTCCCGTGCCATTCCTGAGGGACACCAGGTGAATCTTCTCGCCTTTGCAAGAAGGAATCCTTCAAGCCTGCCTTCACCCGCTTCCTTAGTGTGGACCGACCAGTGGTCCCCGCAGCTGTTGTGGACATCTGTGAGGACACTCCACGAGCTAAAAAGAGATGACCCTTTCAGGTGGATCGGCGGGGTCTGTGGAACCACTCAACTTTGCCCCTGCATTCTAGGTAGAAAGTACTGTGGCCATATTCAGAAAAAAAAAAAAAGCAAACTGCAGCTTCTCAAGGAAATAGCTGTGGTAAAACACAGCAGCGGGGGTGCTGGCTCTGGAGCGGGGCTGAGAGCAGGGGCTTGGCTGAGGCTTCAGCGCTGGGCTCGACCTCTAGCTTGAGTTGAAAGTCTGGCCGGAGATGACAGTGTTCACACGCAGGCGCCTCGCCTGATCGCAGCCTCTCCTCTCTGTCACGGGCGGCGGTGGGGGTGTCGGAGTGAGTGATGCGTCCGTTCCTTTGATCCGATGACCAGCTGCTCACAGATGACCATTAGGTGGAAGAGCCTGCAGATAAAGAGCATTTCCTTTCCCGTCCCCCATTCTCCTACTCGCCCCCGGATTTCACATTTCTTGTACTTTTCTTCCCCTGGTCAGCTCTGAAAAGCCGAAGTCACTCTTGGCTGTCAGGTCGAGGGGAAAAAAAAAGCAAGTGTGGTTTCAGAATTCACACAATCAGATGTTCCGTTTCTCTGGCAAAGGAGGGGTCCCACACGTTCCCCTCCGGAATGTCTCCCACACACTGCCCCCCACCACCAGCCATTTCTCCTCTCTCCACGTGTAGTGAATCGCGCCTTCCCCTGACATTCTCTTCTTTAGATCCTTGCATCTTTCTACTCACCCTGTCACGTTGTCGCTTATTTGTTCACCTGTCCACTTCCTGGCTGGAATGCGAGCTTTTCAGTTGCAGAAGGGCTCCTGCTAATTTGATGTCCTCACTCCATGGCACCCGAGGGGCTCACAGAAGTCCAATGAAATCAGTGCTGTGAGTCAATACACCAATCTGCTAAGCTGCTAAGTCGCTTCAGTCATGTCCGACTCTGTGCAACCCCACAGACGGCAGCCCACCAGGCTCCCCCGTCCCTGGGATTCTCCAGGCAATACCACTGGAGTGGGTTGCCATTTTCCACTGGGATGAGGCATGACTGGCTACAGAGGAGATGGAAACGTGTGGATTGAAGCCCCAAGCTGGGTTTAGGAGGGGCCCCCACCTCTGCTGCGTGTGTCCCTATCGATCCCAGAAAAGAGGCTTAAGTCTTGCTCTGGGACCTTCCTAAAGGGGAGGACAGTGATCAGAAGGACTGCTTCCAATTCCTGCTTGCTTTACTCCAGCCGTTGCTCTCGGCCTGTACTGAGATAACTCCAGATCTAGGGTTTGATCCCAGGTTGTCTGACACCTGAACTGATGCTGAGATGGGATGGTTGGCTATGCAGTGCTTCCCCAAGTGGCTCTGGGGGACTTTTTCCTTCAGAGTGGCGATACACTGTAGGTTTTATTTATTTTTTAATTGTTAAGTAAAATTAGACTGATTGGTACGATGGAATGCTGTAGAACAAAGGCAGTCACCATTACAAAAATCACAAAAATGCAATCGATAAAGGAAATTGGGGGCTAGACAGCTCCCTGTGGGTGAAAACAGAAGCTGACGCCAGTGTTTGCGACCAAAACACAGTTTCAGAATACACTGGGTATGTGAGAGAGTGACTAAATATTATCGCAGAAAAACCAGGTCTGGGAGATTGTGAATTTCTGCATGAGAGCCTTAAAACAAAATACTTTTTAGTATGCTTCTCAGATGCTGAAATGACCTCAGATTTTCAGGTGCTTCCAGATTTCTGAAGCTTAGAGCTTTCTGAGATGCGTGTTGCTCGCTCACCTGACTATGATCCTTCCTTCTGACTTGAATTCCTGCTTCCTGCTTTGGCAAGCAAACCTGCGTGTCACAATAGTCACTGCGTGTCACAATAGTCACTGCGTTTCTCAACTCCAGGCAAACATCAAGGACCTATTTGTCAGGTGATGAGGGATCACTAAGAACCAGTGTCACCACTAGAAAGACACTTGAATCAGAAATAAGTCAGAGTCATGATAGAGAAATATCCAGAGGAAAAGGGGGCATAATGAAGGAGCAATTAATTGTGCATGAAAATTATGAGAGAGTTCCTGAATTAGTGATGAATCGACCTGGAGGATTAACAATGAATGAAGATGATGAAACCGTTAGGTGGTGTTTCAGGGGACTCTGAAGAGCTCTTCTCCTTTATGTCTCAGCACAGAACGAATTCAGCGAGAGGCGAAGTGATAGGTGTGTGTGAGAGAGCTTCATTTCTGTCTGGCTCTTTGTGACCCCATGGGCTGCAGCCCGCCAGGCTCCTCTGTCCATGGGATTCTCCAGGCGAGAATATTGGAGTGGGGTGCCATGCCCTCCTCCAGGGGATCTTCCCGACCCAGGGATCGAACTCACATCTCTTTACCGCTAGCACCACCTGAGAAGCCCAAAGTGATAGATAAGAAGTGATTTATTAGAACAAGATACTTACAAGGCTTACAAGCGAGTGGGCAAGGGGGTACCATGTCCTCAGTATATAGTGGCTTAAACATTTTTATAATCAAAGGAAAAGTAGGGAGGGGAGAAGGCCTTCTTTGTCTTTCTCCAGTAGATGTTGTGTTTCCATCATCAACTCCTCTTCCAGATTGAGCAGGGGATTTTTCTTGACCCTTACATGGTCAAGCTGGGTCCACAAATGATTGGTTTTTTATGTGTGCGGAGCGTGTGTCCTACTGAGCTCACTGGGCAGGATGTGGGTCTCATCCCACCATTGTTTTATTGTTTGGGGACATGCCTCAGCTTCTGTTGCACGATTTTGTTGCTAAACTAGCCTGCTTGGTTTTGTGGTTAAGTAAACCTGCTTTCTTGAGTAACCATTAGCTTACTAATGGTTTTAGTAAGGGGGGAGGGTCTGCCATAGTTTTTCTATTTACAGTCCCCTAGTGGGATTAACTATTTAATCACCTGCTTTGTCCCTTTCCTCTGTCCGTATCGATACTGTCACTACTACGCAGTTAACATGTGTCAGTGGGTTGTTTATAATATGCTTGCCACTGTGATCTAAGTACTTTCTGTGTTGGAACTTCCCTGGTGGTCAAGTGGTTTAGGCTGTGTGCTCGCAATGCAGGGGACACGGGTTCAATCCCTGGTCGAGGAACTAAGATCCCACATGCTGCATGGCACAGCCCCAAAAAAACGCTTTACATGCATAAATGCATTTAATGCTCACAATGACTCTAAGAAGTGGATGCTATAATTCTATCCAGTTTGAAAGTGAAAGTGTTAGTCGCTCAGTTCTGTCCAACTCTTTGCATCCCCGTGGGCTGTAATCTGCCAGGCTCCTCTGTCCATGGGATTCTCCAGGCAAGAATACCGAAGTGGGTTGCCATATCTTGCTCCAGGGGATCTTCCCAACCCAGGGATCAAACCTAGTTCTCCTGCATTGCAGGCAAACTCTTTTACTGTCTGAGCCACCTCCCTCTACTTTACAGCCAAGGAGATTAAATCCCAGGGGACTTGCTAACTTGCCCAGCATCTTCAAACCTCGTTCCCCCCACTGCCTCGGAGTAAATTAGATCCTGGTAGGGACAAGGAAGAGCAGGAGCGAATGTATGGAAAGAGAAGAGTACACGGGGTGTCCAGGGAACCGTCTCGAATGTGTTTGCTATGGGAGCATCGGGAGGTTCTATGGGAACTGAGGATGCAGAAGTCGGGAGAGGCCAGATCAAGGAGGGTGAGAAAGACCTTGCTCATAGTTTAGAATTTGTTTATAGGCGGTGGGGACCTGGGCTCCTGTCCTGGGAGAGGAAGGACACATTCCGCCTCAGTCGTGTTCAGTGGCCTGTCCCTCACTCCAGAGATGTCCTGTCCTTTCTCAGGCCAACCCCGGTTCTCCGCCCAGGCTCAGCCGTGAACATCCTCCTGTCCTCTCCCAGCCACCTGGTGGTTGCTTCAAGCCACCAGGTGGTTGGAATTCTCTCTGACTTTCTTGGTATTTACCGCGGGCCCATGCTGTTGCTGTTAAGTTGCTTCAGTCGTGTCGACTCTGTGCGACACCGTAGACGGCAGCCCACCAGGCTCCCCCGTCCCTGGGATTCTCCAGACAAGAACATTGGAGTGGGTTGCCATTTCCTTCTCCAATGGGCCCATGCGACTCCGTCACCCTAGAAACCTCTATTGACTAGGAAGAGTTCACTACAAATAAACAAATAGACAAATAATTAAAAGAATAAGTAAATCGTCATAAGTCTGGGGACACCTTGTCTTGGATAAATAGACTATAGGCTAAGAAGAGTTTTAGTGAATTTGGTCTTGAGTGATTTGGAACATGGATTACAGAGTAAAATCTCTGATTTGGCTGTTGCTATAAAACTTAGAGAAATTTAAATGCCAGCATAACAGGAATAAAGTACAGAAAGAGCTCCAGGTTTTGTTCAAGAGGACTGAAAAGATGCAGTTGAAATAATTTAGATAATTGCTATTGGAAGAGAAACACTGAGCAATGTTAACCTGGAAATCAGACCTGGAATTGCACAAGCAAATTCACGATCAAGTTAAAAGCCCAGCACAACTTAAAACAACAAAAACAACCAACCAGTTCTCTATTTTCCCCATTCCATCCTCTAAAACACAATAATACATTGAAAAAATGAACAAGAGAATGATACACACAGTTTAAGTAACCTGAGAAATCATTGGATCCTCAATTTCAGTGGTTCTTAAACCCCAAAGACCCAATGCTCACTCTTTATAGGAAATATTTTGTAGCTCACCTTTTACTATCTGGAATTGGAATTCATGTAAAATATAATTTACCTTGCCCAGTACCAACAACAATAATTCATATCATTACTGTGATGCAAGGAGCAATAAAGGGACATTAAATTATAAGAATATAATATATAATCATATATATTAGTTCAATTCAGTTGCTCAGTCATGTCCAACTCTTTGCAGACCCCATGGACTGCAGCACGCCAGGCTTCCCTGTCCATCACCAACTCCTGGAGCTTGCTCAAACTCATGTCCATCGAGTTGGTGATGCCAACCAAACATCTCATCTTCTGTTGTCCCTTCTCCTATCTTCAATCTTTCCCAGCATCAGGGTCTTTCCCAATGAATCAGTTGTTCACATCAGGTGGCCAAAAGTATTGGAGCTTCAGCTTCAGCATCAGTCTTTCCAATGAATATTCAGGACTGATTTCCTTTAGGATGGACTGGTTTGATCTCCTTGCAGTCCAAGGGACTCTCGGTATACACTACCTTCAAAGACACAGTGAAGCTGTCCGATGTTCTCATACCTAGAATCACATTGATTTGTAGATTCGCATCTACAAATGCGATCCTCACCAGTATTGTAGCAATAGTGATTCAGATACTATTAATACGAGCCATGCTGCCCTATATGATGCCACTTGCTGAAACGGTAAGCAGTTCTAAATGAAACCAGGTACAGTCTTCCCTCAGTTTACACAATAGCTTCATTCTGGAACACCCAGGATATTAAAACCCTGAAAAATATACTTTGTGTTTCTGTGAGTTAAATTCTATTATCAGATAATTATACCTTTTTCCTAGTTGAGTTATCTGGTAAGATAACCAATATTTGTACGGGAATGCAAGGTAATTCTTTGTCACTATGACAACTAAAACTACCCCACAAATTTCTAGACAGAAGCATGGGACTGCCCCCACTGAAAACCCTAAATGAATCCCAATAAGATGAAAAACCTGTGGCTCTAACATGTGGAAGGTCTAAGCCACCAAGTCAGCTGGAACACTGGGAGGACACTGGAAATCAAAGAGAAAACATCCTCCTAGGTTTCTGTGATATTGAGTTTTCCAAGTTTGCTGGCATATTGCGTCAGCACTTAAACAGCATCATCTTTGAGGGTTTGAAATAGCTCAGCTAGCGGAATTCTATCCACTAGCTTTGTTCACAGCAATGCTTCCTAAGGCCCACTTGACTTCACACTCCAAGATGTCTGGCTCTAGGTGAGTGACCACACCATCATGGGTCATTAAAATATTTTTGTATAATTCTTCTGTGTATTCTTGCCACCTCTTCTTAATCTCTGCTGCTTCTGTTAGGTCCATACCATTTCTGTCCTTTATTGTGCCTATCTTTGCATGAAATGTTCTCTTGATCTCTCCAGTTTTCTTGAAGAGATCTCTAGTCATTCCCATTCTATTGTCTTCCTCTATTTCTTTGCATTGTTCACTTAAGAAGCCTTTCTTATCTCTTCTTGTTATTCTCTGGAATTCTACATTTGGATGGGTATATCTTTCCCTTTCTCCTTTGCCTTTTTGCTTCTCGTCTTTCCTCCGCTATTTGTAAGGCCTCCTCAGACAACCGCTTTGCCTTCTTGCATTTCTTCCTCTTGGGGATGGTTTTGGTCACCACCTCCTATACAATGTTACAAATATCTGTCCATAGTTCTTCAAGCACTCTGTCTACCACATCTAATCCCTTGAATCTATTCGTCACATGGATGATCCTGGGGTATTCTCTATGCAGTCCTGATTGCATCAATTCAAAAAGTCACCCTGTATAGAGAGGATTTGGATACAGATCCTTCAAGTTAAGGAAAAAAGTACATGTCAATCCAATAATAGAAGGATTTCCTCATTGTAGTTATCAACCATGTACTTGAATGACTGAAGGAAGCCAGAGACAAAATCTCTCAAAGTCAAGAATAAAAACTCATAAACACTGTACACCCATACCTCTAGTTCTCTAAGCTTTATACTTCATCAACTGGGAACCCCAGAAAGCACCATGTTTGGGTATTTGAAAGGCTTTCAATCAATTAAATTTGGGGGTCTGTCCTTGGAAAACAAGGAGATCAAACCAGTCAATCCTAAAGGAAATCAACCCTGAATACTCTTGGAAGGACTAATGCTGAAGCTGAAGCTCCAATACTTTGGGCACATGATTCAGACAGCTGACTCATTGGAAAAGACCCTGATGCTGGGGAAGATTGAAGGCAGGAGGAGAAGGGGACGACAGAGGATGAGATGGTTGGATGGCATCACCAGTTCATTGGATATGAACTTGGCCAACTCCGGGAGATGGTGAGGGATAGGGAAGCCTGATGTGCTGCAATCATGGGGCAGCAAAGAGTCGGACGTGACTTGGCGACTGAACAACAATAACAACAACAAGCTCTATCCTTGGTTAATCTGAAATAAATATAATGATGATACAGGAAGCACAGTTTTGCATCTTCTGCCAAACCGGTGCAGAACTTTTTGTTCCATGACCTAAAGACACCTTGAGAATCCCTTTGTCTTCTTTCGGTTTATCAGAACTGTATACACCACTTTGATTTGGGGTTTTGTTTTGTTCTGAGCCACCAGCGCAGCCTCAGTTCTCAAGTACAGGACTGTTTGACTGCAGGTTCCTGGCAGAAATTGTCTGCTCCTTTTCACTCTGGCTGCTACTGTTTCTCTGACTTGAATTGTCCTCTCTGTGCTTTTAGAGGTGGCCCTAGTGGTAAAGAATCCATTTGCCAATGCAGGAGACACAAGAGACATGGGTTTGATCCCTGGGTTGGAAAGATCCTCTGGAGTAGGAAATGGCAACCCACTCCAGCATTCTTGCCTGGAGAATCCCATGGACAGAGGAGCCTGGTGAGCTACAGTCCATGGGGCTGCAAAGAATCAGACATGACTGAAACGACTGAGCATACATCGTTATTAGAAATGGGATAGGGTGTAACTTATCAGTCATTAAGTCCTGTACAGTAATCACTTAAACAGTGTCTGGCACTTGTTGAATGCTTGATCAATATTTAATTAAGGAATGGCTGATGGATGGATTCCGAAAACCAACTCAATTTGACTTTTCTGTAACTAGCAGTGGATGGCCACTAGGGGGAGGAAGAGTGCCCACTCAACTCTGTAGAGCCCCTGTGAGGCCACAGGCATGGGTTTGGTAGAGAGCTGCTGCTGCTGCTGCTTCTAAGTTGCTTCAGTCGTGTCTGACTCTATGCAACTCCATAGACGGCAGCCCACCAGGCTCCCTCGTCCCTGGGATTCTCCAGGCAAGAACACTGGAGTGGGTTGCCATTGCCTTCTCCAATGCATGAAAGTGAAAAGTGAAAGTGAAGTCACTCAGTTGTGTCCGACTCTTAGCAATCCCATGGACTGCAGCCCGCCAGGCTTCTCCATCCATGGGATTTTCCGGGCAAGAGTACTGGAGTGGGCTGCCATTGCCTTCTCCATGATAGAGAGCAGGAGTGTTTTTAAATAACCAAACCCTGCCTGTCTGGACTGGGTAAAGGCCTGGCCACCTGCAGGAGTGAACACTGAGCTCTCCGGGAGCTCTCATTTCCAGCCTAGTGCTGACTGGTCCTGCCTCCCGGTGACGCTGAAGGCTGGGGCCAGACACCTGAGCCCAAAGGCCACATGGAGAGAAAGCTCAGGGCATAGACGGTGTGTTTTGAGCCTAGTGCAAAAACCTGCACTTAACATACTTGGGAATCAGACAGACAGGACAGTACTTGACTCAGTAATGTGGTTAATAGGTTAGAAATGAGAGAGAAGCAACAAAAACCAAGGAATGCGTTTAGAAGAAATAGGCTCACAAAGTTGGTGACACCTTCCCACTTAGCACTTGATTACAAGCTGTTTCCTAGCATTTCTTCTTCCCCAGAGACTCAGAGCCTCGGGGAGCTAAGCTCTGCTGCTCCATCTGTTCACCTAGAAACGGGACCTTAGGAGCGGGGAGGTTTTGACCTTGCTGAGGCTGGAGCCTGAGTCCTTGTTCCTGTGGTTCTCCTGCTGTCTACACGGGAGGCCTTTTGGGAGCAGAGAAGGCCAATTGTTTTATCCTTATCCTACAATAATTTGTGTGCTCAGTCATGTCTGACTCCTTGCAACTGCATGGACTATATAGCCCATGAGGCTCCTCTGTCCATGGGGTTTCCAGACAAGAATACTGGAGTGGGTTGCTCCAGTATTTCCTCCTCCATGGGACCTTCCTGACCCAGGCATCAAACCCGGGTCTCCTGCCTCGCTGGTGGATTCTTTACCACTGAGCCACCAGTGTAGCCCCACCCCACAACAGAGAAACTGACAAATAGAGGATCCTTAAGCCAAGGGGTCCTTAGCCTATATAGGTCCATGAACTTGGATGTGAAAAAATTTATGTCTTAATTTTCATTGACTTGTAACTAAAGTTTAGCATTTCGCCACAAACCACAATAGAATTAGCAAGACTTATGGTGTCCACATCATTTGCTGCAGATATCTCAGTATTGCTTGCAATCGTTGCTACTCTGAAATTACAGTCACTGTTAGATCACTGCTAGATTTCACACATCCCTGGCCACATATGTTATTATAATTTAAAATATTTCAGTATAATTGATTTCCTTTGTTATAATGTATTTTATTATATGCATTTAAATACAGAAGCTTCATCAGATAACCAGAGATTAAAAGAGAAAAGTTAAGAATCTCTGCTTAAAGGGAATGATCCCCTAGGGCTCTTTTAACCTCTTTTTCACTGATTTGCTATGGATCATAAATTAATATAATGTGAATTTCTGTTGAGGCTGAATTGAAAGGACATCTTATTACTAAGGGATTCATGTAAATTTGATAACAAAATGGCATTATAGAAAGTACACTAATTAGATCTGCATTTTCTGCTTTTCACTGACATGTTTTATCAATTCAATACCATCTTGATTTTGGGGAAGAAACAGGTCAAAGGTGCTGTGTGTCTAGCATTACTGATGGAAAAAGTAAGTAGGAGGACTGGAGACCCTGCCAACTTGTATTAACCAGAAATAAGACCCTGTGCAGAAGGCCGTTGCTAAATACCATTAAAGACCATAAAAGACTGATAGATTGAGGTTGTGGTGATATCCCTTCATAGATCCTTAACTGATGAAACATTTTTTTGAGTTTTGAAGTTAATTGTAAAAATTACAGTTAACAGATGAATTGTAGATATCCTAAAGTATTTTCAATTAGGACGATGTACATTTACTATTGGAGGAGGAAATGGCAACCCACTCCAGTGTCTTCCCTGGGAAAGCCCATGGACAGAAGAGCCTGGTGGGCTGCAGTCAATGGGGCTGCAAAAAAGTCAGACATGACTTAGCAACTAAACAATAGCACATTAAATATAGACCTTCATGCCTCTAATCACTCAGGATACAGAATTCATATCAGAAAGATTCAAGTGTGGAACTTTGAGGCTTTTAGAAACATGAGAAGGCCAATTTAATTTAATAAAATTTAAAATCTTACATTATTATCACGGCAAAAAATGCAGAGATCTGTCTGTAGAACATTTTGTCTTAAAAATGATGCTATTTTTGTTGTCTTTTCTACAGGTACTGAGCTGTCTGGGCTTTTAACCATCATCAGTGCTACCTGTAAACCTGTGAAGGGGAAGGTTAATGTCTGTGTCACTGAACACTCTTCTTACTGCTGTTTGTAAATTCCCTCAGATTGGGGATTACTTCTGCTTATGCAGAAGTTATCTGCGTAATTTATAACAATCTCTGGCAAAACCTCAGAAAAAAGATATGCTTCTGACTTAGCCGGATGTCAGAGGCTGTGGCAGGACCCGGGGAGAAGGCTCTGCAGATGGCATGAGGCTCTGGGAGTGATGATCCCAACGGAGGGATAGCTTCTTGGAACTTTTTTCTCCTGAGAAGAGTGACCCAGTTAAAAAGAGGAGAAAAGCTACGAGCAACACCATTGCCAATGAAATAGGAGAGGGAGTGCTTTCAAAAGGACGTGAGGCTGCTGCTGGACTCTCAGCTCATCCACGGGACTGGGACGCACGGCCATGGAGTAGAACTTCAACGTGGGTCTGAGAAGAGACAGAAATGGCCCACCAAGTCAGCCTCGGTTCCCTCCAGGAATCGGAACGCGAAGTGATCCTCCAGGTTTTGTACCGGGACCGGGAGGTTCAAAACATGGAGGCGGAGAGGATACGGTAGGCAGTCGTGCGATGGTGGAATTCTTTGTGTTTCTTGGCTTTTTCTGCTTGGAGGCCATCTCTTCTTGGCGTCTTGCTGCTTGCTTAGCTAGTGCCATTTGCTCCCCATTCAGCCTCTTGTCTGACAAGAATCTGAAGTAAGGGCTGTGGGTGGAGGTGACTTTTGCTGTGTCACTAAGCTTCGGGATGGTCAGGGAAAGAATGCCTTTTTCTCCACTTAAAACAATGCCTTTGTGTGATAAGTTGGTTGTCTGTCTGCCTGTCCATTTGCCTGCTTTGCAGGAATCATTCAAGGGAAACCTTTAGACTTCCCATACACCCTTTCAAGAGAAAGCCCTCTGGCTAAGGGTTTTCCTAAATTATTTTTGGTGGTAATTGAAGGCACAAAGAAAGCAGCTTAGAAACAGCAGATCTGCTGGCGTCCATTCCAAGCCTTCTCTTTGCTTACTTTTGCTTGCCAGCCAGCTCTGAGGAAACAGGAAGCGTGAAGTCTGAACCTGCCCAGCCTGCTCCCGGATTCATTTGTCAACAGAGAACACCTCACTCTGTCTCTGAATGGCATGGGCTGTTTGCCATTAGTTTAACACTTAACAGAGCAGGGCTAGGCTATCAGCAGCATGCCTCTTGTTCGCTGTCAAGATCCATCTTTAATATAACGATGCTTTGTTTATTTATGAAGAATGTGAGGTCTAGAAAATAAGTAAATGGGAGAGGCTTTTGATCTCATTGTGTTTTTAATGGCAGAATTCTTTTTCAGAGTCTGCCAAGAAAAACAAACATATAAAATAAATCTTTGGACCACCCAATGTTTGAGGAAGGAGAGGAAATTTCTGGGTGAACTGGAAGGAACAATGTTCCTTTTCTACCCTCCTTTGTAATCCCAAAGCTGTCCGAGTGTACTTACACTTTCTTCCACTAAAAAAAAAAAAAAAAAAATACAGTGAGCAAAATAGAGTTTTCTTTGTTGATGGAAGACCTTTCAGTGATTTAGAAGCATCGCTTTGAATGTCAACAAAGTAACGTGGCTATTTTGTCCAAGGGTACTGAAAGTTGGCTGTAAGCTTGTTTCTCGGGATTAGCTTCTCTATTCTAAAAGTGACAGAGATAGTCCATAAAAGAGTATTCTGGCTAATGGTATGTTTTATGGTCCAATGTAATATCCCTTTGCACTAAAAGGGGTCTTCCCTGGGGACCATATGGTAAAGAATCCGCCTGCAATGCAGGAGGCCTGGGTTCCATCGCTGGGACAGGAAGATCCCCTGAAGGAGGGCATGACAATCTACTCCAATATTCTTGCCTGGAGAATCCCATGGACAAAGGAGCCTGGCGGGCTACAGTCCATGGGGTCGCAGAGAGGCAAACATGACTGAGCTACTTACACATTTGCACTACGGTATCTTCCTGGGGGGACAGGAACTAAAAGTAACCGGCCACTCATAAAAAATATAGCAAAACTATAGCATCAGTTAAATAACTTTATTGGGGCACTTATAACAACAGCAGGCGTGTATGCTGTATACTTACACATCACTCCCTGTCTTGAATGTTAGAATTGATGCCGTTTTCCTGCATTTTCCCTCTCCTTTCGCTGTTTTTCTTTACCATTATAATGGCGTTTGGGCAAAAGGGATGAACTGGAACAAAGTCAGCAGCTGACTCCTCCGTGCCAGGCGGAGTGTTTATGCTTTGCCATTTCATCCTCACAGCCATCCTGGGAGGTAAGGCTTTCACAGCTGAGAAAACCTCTGAGCCTCTGCTCGGAAAGGTGGCGGGAGAGCCTGGTTCACACAGCTGTTAGAACCCAGGGGGTGCTGGAACGCAAAGCCCCTTCTCTGTCTCCGTATGTGGAGGCCCTGCCTCGTAGGAGTTTGGCTGGCTTCTGTCCTTCCACTCAGTTGCTTCTTACCACTTAACTCTCTGGGTCACAGGAAACTGAAGACACGCTTGCAGCATCTGAGGTGGAAAGGCGCGAAGAGCGTGGGCCAGGAGTACAAGGAGAAGTCCTGCGCCCGCTGCCAGCAGACCCTGGGGCTCCTGCTGAACCGGGAGGCCGTG
>SJXQ01008748.1:234469-246778 GCA_006408695.1 Aepyceros melampus
TTTCACAGCATTATCTTTCAGGATTTGAAATAACTCAACTGGAATTTCATCACCTTCACTAGCTTTGTTCATAGTGATGCTTCCTAAGGCCCACTTGACTTCACATTCCAGGATGTCTGGCTCTAGGTGAGTGATCACACCATCGTGGTTATCTGGGTCATGAAGATCTATTTTGTACAGTTCTTCTGTGTATTCTTGCCACCTCTTCTTAATATCTTCTGCTTCTGTTAGGTCCATACCATTTCTGTCCTTTATTGTGCCCATCTTTGCATGAAAACTTCCCTTGGTATATCTAATTTTCTTGAAGAGATCTCTAGTCTTTTCCATTCTATTGTTTTCCTCTATTTCTTTGCATTGATCACTGAGGAAGGCTTTCTTATCTCTCCTTGCTATTCTTTGGAACTCTACATTCATGTGGGTATATCTTTCCTTTTCTCCTTTGCCTTTAGCTTCTCTTCTTGTCTCAGCTATTTCTAAGGCCTCCTGAGACAGCCATTTTGCCTTTTTACATTTCTTTTTCTTGCATACGCTTTTTATCCATTGGCTAAATGAGGGTACGAATGACTTAATAGGCTTTGAAGCCTTCTGTTACCAAGCATACAGTAAAAAAGTGGAAATTTGTGGGGTACTTTTTGAAAAGTTTATTTTGCGCTTCCTAAAGGGAATATTTACACAGTAGTTTGAGTGTCGTTCCTTTTGTTGAAGTTGCCATTTCTCCTATGGTCAGTCATGGCAGGTCTTGCTTCAAAAAACCTTTTTGCGATGAGTAAGCTCCCTGTACCCTTAAGCTCAGACTTGAAGTTGTCACTCACTCAGTTCAGCTGAACCTTTTCACCCCACGGGAAGGTCAGTGCCAGGAGGCCATTTTTCCAGGCTGGCACTCAAGGTGCTAGTGAAGTGCTGCCTTGGCTAGAGCTCTGGGCTGAAATGTAGCTGAGAGTTATGGGCACTGGGGGTGGAGGGCTACCAGGCAGGCTTGTAGGCGCTTTCCAGTCACGTGTTCCTAGGAACCACAATAACAGACCCACATCCATAGATCAGACCAAGAGAGCATTCCAGTGCCAAACAGACATCATGGGTAGATTTTTTGATTTCAGATGATTGTACTCCTGCACTGTTTCATGAATGCAGATATCTCTGAGATTCTGATTTCCCAATTTGGGGTTTCTTTATCGTGATTCATTTTCAGTCAATTAAAGTGTCTCTTCAAAGATTTTTCTTCTCAGAAGAGCAGGTGGGTGGTGGGTATTTTAAGCCATTGTCTATCTGAGGATGCCTTCAATAGCTTTTCCTCATGAGTAAGGACTTCTCTGGGTTTTATTCATTTTTAAAACTATTTCATTTTTGGGTGTAGCTGATTAACAAACATTGTGGAGGCAGTTTCAGATGAAGAACCAGACATTCATATCTATCACTCTCCACCAGACTCCCCTCCCATCCAGGCTGCCAGACAACTTTGAGCAGAGTTCCATGTGCTATACAGCAGGTCGCTGTCGGCTATCCATTTTCAGCATAGCAGTAGGACTTCTCTGGGTTTTAAAATCTCAGATTCCAACTTCCCATCTTTAAGTTCATTTAATGTGTAATCATTGTCCTTTGGAATCTACTGTAACAGACACACTGGAGACTAGCTTTATTTTTCTTTATTGATCATTTGGATTTTAGGTATTAGAAGCATATTGGGTTTTCTCCACATTCTTGTAATTGAAAGCAGTTTCTAATATCTTCCTGGGTCTGAGTCTCTCTACACTGATTTTCAGGGATTAAGGAGAGTTCCCCGGAGCTGGCTGTGCCTTGGATCTGCTTGTTGTTGTTTTCTTAATTATTTTTAATTGTGGAGAAATACACATAAAATTTACCATTATAGCTAAGGCTAAGTGTACAGTTTAACGGCATTTGAAACCATGGGTAATCATTAGTCAAACCCACTTTATCAGCCTTCGCTCATCAAGGTCGTCCAGGAGACTTGCATACCCACTGTTATCTTTTTAAAATGTTTCCTTATTTTTGCAGCTCTGGCCATGGTTGCTGCCCATGGACTTTCTCGAGCTGTGGCGCTTCTCTTGTGCACAGGCTCTAGGGTCGCGGGCTTCAGGGGCTGTGGCGCCGGGGCTTAGTTTCTCTGTGGCATTTGGGATCTTCCCAGACCAGGGATCGAATCCTGTGTTCCCCGCATTGGCAGATGGATTCGTATCCCCTGTGCCACAAGCGAAGGCCCTCGATTATTTCTTAAATTTCAATTAATTATGGCTGTGCTGCGTCTTCTTTGTTGTGTGTTGGCTTTTTCTGGTTGCGACACGCCCTCCATTCTTGTCCTAACAGTGAGATGTTCGCCAAGTGAGTTGTTTTCCAGCAACTGGGAGTCAGCGGCCTCTAGTTTGAGCTTAATTGGCTGAGACTGCATAGGCCCACCGACCCGCCAACTGCGCATGCGTGAGGGTCCTCTCCGTGACCTTTTGAGGTCAGAGGGCAAAAACTCCACCCCCAGATGGTGGAGAGCGCCTCCATCTTCCCTGGAGCAGAGGCCTGGAGCCTAGTTACGCCTGCGCACAATGGCCAAGGCCCACCTTTTTCCAGTCCCCTTTCCCCACACTCTCCGTGCGCAGACCGCCCTGCCGCTTTAGTCTTCATTCCATCCGTACTTTGAGCCCCTTGCCGTCTGGGCGGTGGATCTGAGGCCTGCTCCCTCTCTCTGCACTTGGCTGCCTTGCGAATAAACCCTCGCTTTGCTGCAAACCTCAGCGTCTCAGCTTACTGCACGTCAGGGAAACCAGCCTGGTAATACCTGCGTGTTGTTGTACAACCACCGGCACCGCCTGCTTCCAGGCTTTTTCGTCTCGCCCAGCTGCAACTCTTCCCTGCAGCAGCTCCCTATTCTTCCCCGCTCCCCTGCCCCTCTGCCTGCGACCGTCTTTCTGTCTCTCTGACTCCCCTGGGCCCCTTGCACAGGTGGAATCACTCAGTGTTTGACTCTCTGTGTCTGGCTCATTTCACTAAGCACACGCTTCTCAAGGCTCATCCATGTTGAGCACGCTGCAGAATTCCTGCCTTCTCAAGGCCGTCCTCACATTCTTGAGTTGTATGTCTCACGTTTTGTCTGTTCATCTGCTGATGGATGCTTGGGCTGCTTCTGCCCTTTGGCTGTTGTGAGTAGTGGGTGTGCAGACATCTCTTTGAGGCTCTGCTTTCCCTTCTTTCAGGTGTATTCCCAGAAGTGGGGCTGCTGAGTCACATGGTATTTCTGTGTTTAATTTTCTGAGACCCACCATACAGTCTCCAACAGCTGAGCCGTTTCCCTTTTCCACCAACAGTGCACAAGGGTTCCAGTTTCTTCACTTGTTGTCTTCTGGGTTATTTTATTTTATTTTATTTTATGGTAGTTACTAATGGGTGTGAGGTGAGGGTTTGCTTGTGTTTGGACTCAGTAACATTTTCTTTGGTCAGCTCTGACTATTCTTTAATGCTGCTTGGCCTGGCTTATTCGGGATTAACTTAGGTTGGCCTTGCTCTCTCTCTTCCCTTTATATTCCTTATCCTTCAGAGTTTACTGTCTTTTTCTCTCGTGTTATGGGAAGGCATCCTTACTGAGTCAGCGTCATTGATTCAACTCTCCAGCTTCTCAATTCTGCTCTTTCCTGTTGGTGAAACAGCTTGCTCTGTGTTTGTATTGTTGTTTTCTAAATCTTCCTTGATTGTGGTGTGTTGTCTCTTGTTGGCGTTTCCTAAGTCTTTCTGTTTCTTTTTCATAGAAAAGAAGGAAAGAGAGTGTTAGTTTCTCAGTCGTGTTCAACTCTTTGCGACCCACAGACTGTAGCCCCCCAGGCTCCTCTGTCCATGGAAATCTCCAGGCAAGAATACTGGAGTGGGCTGCCATGCCCTTCTCCAGGGGATCACCCCAACCCAGGGATCGAACCCAGATCTCCTGCACTGCAGGCAGATTCTTTACTGTCTGAGCCACCAGGGAAGCCCCCTTTTTCATAAGAGTTGGGTCTTAAATGCCTTTGAAGATGACTGCTTTCTGAAACTTCCCTTGGTTCCTCCAGTGATGCACCTTGAGTAGCCATTCCTGGCCTGCAGGACTCTTTCTCCTGCCTGGGGTCTTTGTCAGAGGTTCTGCGTTGTCTTCACACCACCAGGTTGAGGCGTTGCCAGCAGAGCCCTTGCTCCTTATCTTTGTGGAGTGGTGGTGGAGCCGATTCTTAGATCTATAGGGAAGACAGGGTGGTACAGAGTGTTTAACCTGGTTTCCGATTTCCAGGCTTTAAGGAGCGCAGCACTGTCCAGCTGCAGTAGAATTATTTCACTGACTCATTTTCTGATGTAACAAACCAAGGACTGCAAACTCATGGCCAACAGGCAGCAAAGACCTAGCGGGCTTTATTTTGTTGTCCTGCTCAGTGTCTAATATTTACCCTTTTAATGCCTTAAAGTAGGGCAGGGGCCCCCAGCTCACCATAGCGCCTAGCCCGCCCTCTGGTCTCATCTCTCACCCTCTCTTTTCGTCTAGTTTCTGCTTGGTGCCTGACTTTGTGACCCCTGCCCCTGCACATTCAGAAAGCGTGACAGAAAGCGTCAGACCTTGGTGCCACTGGGGCTCCATCTATGTTAGTCCCATCTTATCCCTTCAGTTCTCAGGATGCTACCTGCAGGGCTGGGGATGTTCATTTATTCACCAGTCCACACATTTATTCACCGACCCCACTGTGTCTCTAAGTTGTGCTTGGGGCTGTGGATACAGCGCTGAATTTAACACAGAGGGGACCTGCCTCCTCTCAGCGGCCAAGTAGAGTTATTCCTGTTTTGCAGGAAGCTATGGTAGCCACTTGATTAAAATCGTTCCTTTACCTTATCTTGATTCCGACTTCTCTCCTAGTTACCTAGGATTTAATCACAACGATCAGTCTTTTTTTCCTGTAAGAACATTGAAATCAGATCAGCTGAGCTGGTTGGTAGAAACAAACAAACAAAAAAACCTCATTATTTTGCTTTGTAACTAAAACTGCCTTAGATATAAGATTATTTGAAGTAAAAAAAAATTTTTTTTTCAACTGTATGGGTGCATAGGACCATTTTAGCTGGGAATTACCGAGTGATTGGACAAGCTAGTACAAAGAAATTAAGTGATGCTTGGTTTTACATTATTTGGCTTCTTCGTTTGGAGTTTTTGTAGCTTCTCTGTCTGATAAACCACCAAGACTTTCTTGAAGCTTCCTTGCCATCAGGGTGCTGGTTAGAGAGCAGGTCTGCCTGGGAGGGGTGTGTCTTAAGGCATTGGAAGAATCCTGGCATGCAGGCGAATTTTCTACCTCTTGTTCGCTAAACGGTAGAAATACATTTAGTAATTTCTGGAAACACCGTGCTGACTTCTCTTGGAATATAAAGCATGGATGTGACAGCTTATTGACCTGCAGGTGCTAGTAATTTGAATGCAAAGTAAAGATGCAGTCTAGCAGGTCTGTTTAGCTCACTGCTTGCTAATAGTGATAAGGTCAGACTATCTTTCCATTAGGGTCCTCTGTTCATCACATTATTGAACATTTGCATGCTAGAATTTGCAAAGTGGTTTTCAACAGTTTTCTCTTTTGCTAATGAAATGACAGCATTAGCGGAGTTCAAGGCTATGAGATGGATGCTGGAACCTCCAGCAGTTTATTAAGAGTGGTACCACGTGCTTGGCATTTATAATTACAGTGATTCCCCTACAGAGTGAGTGGAAAGTCAGACGCAGAACTCAGGTCTCGGACTCTAGACTTTTTGTTCCTTCCACCACCCCTGGATTTTGCTTTGTGAGATGTATTTATCAATTAACTGAAAGAGTTTTAAAGAGGCAAGTTGTGATTCTACCAGAGAAATTTAAAACTGTTAATCTCTTGCTGGGCTCTGAAAATGTTCCAAGAAGTTTTCATAGCCAAATTCTGATCGAGTCATTGGGGGAGAAATTCCTTTGGTTCCCGTGAGTCAGGCCTGAGTTGGCCCTAATGAAGACAGAGACATAGCAAGCAAGATGTGCTCACCTCTGCCTTAGACAGTAACACCCATAAATGGTCCTCCTTATAAAGCCTGGGATTTGTGTGGACATGGAGCCATTATGAAAGCTACCAGGGAATAATTGTTCACAAAACAGCTGATTCTGCAGAAAGTGTGGTGGAGATAGGGCTACAGTCTAGTTCTCAAAGGAAATAGCCTCAAACGCAAGAAGTGCTTGTCGCTGTATGGTTTAGGACTGTGGTACTTCTATCCTTCCATTCTCTAGTCACAGATAAGACCAAGAGACCTGTGGGCTTGTGTCCAAATCTATCCCTGCCAAGGAAGCTCGTGCTTGAATTTCACATGTAATCCATTGGGATTCTGTAAAAGGATTAGTTGGTTGCATCGGATGCCTAGCACTAGAAGATAGTAATATTTTACTTTATCTGCTTCTTGTATAGGTTCTGAAACCAGGGCTAGAGGAAGACTTTTTAATAAAATGTTGTAAAGTGTAATAAAATAAAAATGTTTATTCAGGCATTTTCACCTTTTGCTGCTCTGTCCTCTAGGCTGTTCTTCCTTTTTTCATGATTGTGTATCTACAGGTGTGTTTACTCCTCAGTGACAGCTTGTATCTGGCTGGCTCAGCTGCCTATAGAGTCATGGACTGAGTTGCTGCAGAAATCTTAGCTCTGATCTCTTGTCTGGTCTGAGCCCTTGCCCCACCCACAGCACCTGTCTCATATATAAATGTTTTTGGTCACAGGTAATAGCCTGGAGAATTTGAGAGAGTTAGATGAGTTGGAAGGGTCATGACCCCCCGGAAAACAAATCAGGTTCAGTTCAGTTGCTCAGTCATGTCTGACTCTTTGTGACCCCATGGACTACAGCACATCAGGCCTCCCTGTCCATTAACAACTCCTGGAGCTTACTCAAACTCATGTCCATTGAGTCAGTGATGCCATCCAACCATCTCATCCTCTGTTGTCCCCTTCTCCTCCTGCCTTCAATCTTTCCCAGCATCAGGGTCTTTTCAAATGAGTCGGCTCTTCACATCAGGTGGCCAAAGTATTGGGGTTTCAGCTTCAATATCAGTCCTTTCAATGAACACCCAGGACTGATCTCCTTTAGGATGGACTGATTGGAGCTCCTTGCAGTCCAAGGGACTCTCAAGAGTCTTCTCCAACACCAAAGTTCAAAGCATCAATTCTTCAGCGCTCAGCTTTCTTTATAGTCCAACTCTCACAACAAGTCAGGAAGTGAAGTTTATTCGTCAGAGGGAGGCCTCTTTGTTTCCACATTTGATTTTTCTCTCCTGCCGTCCTTGTCGTAATGCTTAGACTTTGTCCTGCTTATAAGGATGGAGGAAGCTTCCTGAAAAATAGAGCAATTGAATTTACCACCCCGCTTATCCCATGAAACTTTCCCTGTGTTTTGACCCTCTGCTTGTCTTAAGTACCAGAAGGGAAACTTCTGTGGAGTTGCTATGTTCTCCTTCACATGTTTTGTGTCAATTTAGTAGATTTGCTATCTGAGTTTCTGATTTATGGGTGAAAATGTTTCCCCTTTTCTCTCGAGATGGGTCACAGTTGCATGTGTCATATGTTTTCAGCTCTGAATAATAGTGACTGACTATCAAAATTCTGTTGCCAGAATTCACACATGCTTTGTGTGGGTTTTCCCTTTTCTAGACACTAAGCATTGGGAGTAATCATTTGCGTCTTAATCAGAGAATATAATAGTTGCTAACAAGAAGGGGGGAGAAGACAATGACACCCCACTCCAGTACTCTTGCCTGGAAAATCCCATGGATGGAGGACCCTGGTGAGCTGCAGTCCATGGGGTCGCCAAGAGTTGGACACGACCCAGCGACTTCACTTTCACTTTTCAGTTTCATGCATTGGAGAAGGAAATGGCAACCCACTCCAGTGTTCTTGCCTGGAGAATTCCAGGGACAGGGGAGCCTGGTGGGTTGCCGTCTATGGGGTCGCACAGAGTTGGCCACGACTGAAGTGACGTGGCAGCAGCAACGAGAAGGGGAGGAAGTTGGTTGATGTCTTCTGACAACTACTAAAGTTCCACAGAGAAGATAGGGTACTTAAAAAATGTAGATTGGCATATATTTGTGAATTGACTGCATTTATAAGCATTAATTTAAGACAATCCACTTGAATTCATCTAGAGCCTGAAAGAACCTAATGGAGAATGTATTTCAGAAAGTTACTTTATAGAAGAGAATTTGACACAAGTTGAAGTTTTAATTTTCCTTAAACTTGCATAACCTAGGAATTGGTACTTCTTTTTATAGCTGATGATTTTAATGGTGTCAATAATTTATAGTGTCTGTGTGTTTAACTTCTTATATCCTGAAAGGCTATTGACAATTCTGCCTTTCTGAGGCTCTATGAAGTTGAGGGTGGTTTCTTCAGAAGTTTGGAAACTTGGAAGCTATTAAGAGCTAACATCCTCTGGGAGCTAACATGCTTTGGGACTTCAGTTTCGAGCAGTGGCCGTACAAAGTCCCCACACTGCTCTGCCTATGAGTAGGACAGGAGGGGACATAGGGACGTAGTCATGCCCAGGGAGCTGCCATCAGACTGGCTGCCCAGCGAGAGGTCACTTCCGCTGTCTCTCAAGTCATCTCCAAATCCCCAGTGAAGCCCTTTGATCCATGTCCCAGACTTCAGGTCCTCCCAGGAACCTTCTCAGGTGAATCCGCTCTGCTGGCTCTTGATAAATGTGGTTAAGTCAAACTAACCTCACCGTAACTCAAAGATAATCTCGCTTAGCTGAATAGACAACATTGAATTTCTCTGCTTATCCTTCGTGCCATTGTTCCCCACCATAAACATGATAAACTGGTCATTTTGATGGCGATTTTGTTTCTCCCTGTATATTTATTGTGTATGTGTTAAACACATATGTTAATATGTATGTATTACATGGACTTACAGGGTAAAATATACCCAAGTAGAAATTCCAGCTTTGTAGCTCATTTCGATCTTATCTTTGTATTTATTTTTTACTTATTTTTATTGAAGTATAGTTGATTTATAATGTATTTGTTTCAGGTGTATAGTAAAGTGATTCAGTTTGATATATTCCTTTTCAGAATAGCAATATAATATTCCTTGTGTAGCTTTGCTGCTTTCCAGTCAACTCACTTAATCTCTATGGGAAATCTGTATAGTTAGGGATCTGAGCCATAAAATTGAACTCTGAGCTCTTTTGCTAGACTAATATTTGATATCATCTCCCTGCTCGGTATGAGCCAAATACAGCACCACCCACATTGCTCTCTGAGGCTTCCTTTCTGCTTGTTTTTCAGAAATGTGAAAATAAAAACTGGAGACTGGTTCTTCGAAGAACGAGCCAAGAAATTTCCAACTGAAGGTAAATGCTCTTAAAATGTTTGCTGAAGTGAAATGTGTTCCTAGTTTATAAATATTTGGTGGTAAGACTTTTGAATATGAAAAACTTGGAAAGGTATGGTATAAGGGTTTCTGTCTGGACGGTCCTGCTCCTTTTGTCTGAGTGTTCCTGTCTTTGGCCCTTAGTTCATGTGGTCCAGCACCTTTGCTTGTGGGGCCTCCCTCTGTACCCCCACTTACCCCAGCTCTAACCCCGCTAGAACCTACCTGTTCTCTGTGAGTTCCCCTGACCTCTGCCCTGGGAGTGATGTCTCCTTCCTCCCAAACACAGGTTTGGGCATCTTTCCCATAACTGTTAAAAGTGCCCCGTACTATATCATCATTGATGCCCTTCTTTCTCTCCATCAGCAGACACTCTGCTTTTAAAATCCTGTTAGCTCCTTACAGCCCCAAACCTTGTTTATGATAATCGATCAAAATGATGGAGTGAGTCACTAAAGACCACTCGGTGAGAGAATTGTACAGATTCTGGTGACTCTGATGTGAGCACGTGTGATTATCAGCGTCAAGTGTGTGTTTGGTCTCCGCACCCCAGATGTCTTTAAAAGCACTAGCCAAGTTGGTATAAGGGTGTCTGTCATTAGTAGCTGGGCGTCAAGGCCATGGAGAGAACAGGACATGCTTTGGTTACAGAAGTGTCACGTGAGAGGATGCGGGCTGGGCAGATGAGAGGATAACTTATCAGGCAGGGGTGCACTCACACGTGGTCAGAATAGAGCACAGAGCTGTGCCCCCCACCTGGGCGTGGAGGCGATGATCTCGGGTGGCCCCGGCCTGCGGAGGCTTGGAGCCAGTTTTCAGTTCCTGGCCAGAGATGGAAGTTAGGCTGCAGCACGAGAGCCCTGAATCCCAGCCACCAGGCCCTGGCCCGCCCGTTGTGCAGAGATGTGTTTCCACAGAGACAGAAAGCAGCGGAACAAGTAAAGTGTCTGATAGGAAAAAGGGTGCATGTGGAAACACACACAGACTCTGAGTTGTGCCCGTGTGATAGTTTGAATCATTAGGAGGAGAAGGGGGCGACACAAGATGAGCTGGCTGGATGGCATCACTGACTCCGTGGACGTGAGTTTGAGCAAGCTCTGGGAAGGACTGAGAGGCAGGGAAGCCCGACGTGCTGCAGTCCATGGGGTCACGCAGAGTCAGACACGACTGAGCGGCTGACTGAACAACCGCAACATCGGGGGCGTGTCTTCCAGGTTTCCTGTGCCCACTCGTCCTGCTTGCCTGGTTCTGAGTCAGTTTCTGGTTTATCTCAGGGTCCTCCCGTGTGTGCACACATCTCTTAGCCAAGATGGAGTCTAGCGAAGAGGCCTCTGGGTAGTTGACCTCACTCCCCACGAGGTGACACCCCTCCCTGTTTGGCCTCCAAGGAGCCCTTCTGCACATGTGTAGTCAGGAAGGTCTCCTGGACTCTGAGAATGAGGAACATGTGGTCTTTTATCTCCTATCTGGGCAGCAGGACTGGGTTCTCTCGCTCCTCATCTTGGGAGCGTCTGTCCACACGAGACAAATTCTAGCTGTTCAGCCTGGGGCCCGTCTGCCTCCTGTCTCAGTGACATGGGTGTCACCCTCCTCTGGGATGTGTGACCATGGGGAGTGCCCACACGGAGCCTGGGCTGACCTAGAGGGGGTGGGGTGGCTGCACACACTGTGTGGTCGGGGGCAGAGACGGTCACAATCTGAGGGGAGAAGTAAGCTGTTTAGCCTTAGCTAAAGTGCTTGCATGTCGACACATAAAAAGAGTCATTTGTCTAGGGTGTTGATGCTCCACTTTTATTTTAATAAAAGCACCTTGAACTGAGGTTTAGTTGGCGGCAAATTCTTCCCTGGATTACATTTCCTGACTCTGCTTATTGAGAAAAACTGACATTTCTGCCGAATTTACTAGAAATCTGAAGGAATGTATAACACTGATGGGATTGTTCAAGCCAAAAAAAAAAAAAAAAGTAGCAAGTGTGTATGATTTTTATCTAGACCTGTGTTTCTCCATCCGTTTTTCATTAATGTCCCCTTTCCAACCTACAAACAGCCTTGTCAACAATTTACTTCCCAAATATTACTCGTTCATGAAAGTTTAACAGCCCAGATATGTTGCATAGCTATACATGCACGGAAAGTTCGTCTCTGTGTATGGAAACCTTTGGGAGCAGACCACAAACTCTTGTGATATCTAAGATTTTTTCTATCCTCCAGGCAGTGTTTGCTCCTTGAGGGCCATTAGCCTGTGTCTACACGGTGCACCATCTAAGCAAGCATGGCTGCCTGGAGTCTTCTTGTTTATTGTTTTGTTCCTTGAAAATATTTTTTGGTTGGAAGGTGTAGGGTATTCTTCAGGTGGTATATAGATTCTCATTTTTTTTCAGTCCTAGTCCTAGTTCATAAATAATAGGTCTTTAGGGAGAGTGAAGTTTCTGTTATTTCTCAAAACCAATTCAGTGAAGACATCCTGGAATTCTTTTTAGTATGTTATTGGCAGTTCCAGTATCATTATTTCAGGTAGGGAAGTTGATTTGCAGGTCAGGCCATGTGTGTGCATGTGTGTGTGCACGTGTGTGTGCATGCATGTGTGTGTGCATGTGTAGGTGTCTGTGCGCGTGTATGTGCTTGTGTGTGAATGTGTGCGTGTGTGCATGTGTGTGAATGTGTGCGTGTGTGCATGTGTGTGAATGTGTGCGTACATGTGTGTGTGTGCACATGTGTGTGCATGTCTCTGTGTGCATGTGAGAATGTGTGTGTGTGCGCGCACATGTCTGCGTGTGTGTGCGCACGCATGCGCGTGTGTGTGGATGTATGTGTGCATGTGTGTGTACGTCTGTGTGTGCATACACGTGTGTGTGCGCGCGCCTCTGTGTGTGCATGTCTGTGCGTGTGTGTCTGCGTCTGCGTGTGTGTGCGTGCGCGTGTGTGTGCC